>CAUYON010115682.1:0-41910 GCA_963573935.1 Arctocebus calabarensis | reverse complement strand
TTGTGGACTTAAATCATGTATTTTTTTTTTTTTTTGAGACAGAGCCTCAAGCTGTCACCCTGGATAGAGTGCTGTGGCATCACAGCTCACAGCAACCTCCAATTCCTGGGTTCAAGCGAGTCTCTCTTTTTTTTTTTTTTTTGTAGAGACAGAGTCTCACTTTATCGCCCTGGGTAGAGTGCCGTGGTGTCACACTGCTTACAGCAACCTCCAGCTCCTGGGCTTAAGCGATTCTCTTGCCTCAGCCTCCCTAGTAGCTGGGACTACAGGCGCCCGCCACAGTGCCCGGCTATTTTTTTGTTTCGCAGTTCGGCCGAGGCCGGGTTTGAACCCGCCACCTTCGGTATATGGGGCCGGCGCCCTACTCGCTGAGCCACAGGAGCCGCCCTCAAGCGAGTCTCTTGCCTCCATCTCCCAAGTAGCTGGGACCACAGGTGCCCACCACAAAGCCCAGCCATTTTTTGGTTGCAGCCGTCATTGTTTGGTGGGCCGAGCTGGATTTGAACTCACCATCTCAGGTGTACGTGGCTGGCGCCTTAGCCCATTGAGCCACAGGCACTGAGCCACAATCATGTATTTTTTAAAACATCACCATCCTGCTTGACAAGAGACCACATTGTCCTCTCCATGACTTATTTTGGTACAACTTTGGGTTCTGTTAGGCTATCTTAAAGCTGGGGATCAGATCTGCCCCCAGGCAAACCACGACATGGACATCCTCTGTCATCCCTTCTGAGAACAAGGGTCAACAGGAGCAGGTTACAAAAGACTGTAGAACTTCAGATGTTCCAACCAGGAAGGACACACAGAGATCACTCAGTTCTCGATTATCTTCTGTCCCCAGTCCTGAACCAATTCCCCCCAACCTTCATGACCTTCAAGTGCCTTCCTTATAGCTCTCTCTCTCCATATAAGATGATCCTATTATCAACCAGCTATTGCTGTGAAACAAGTAACCAAGAGGCTTCAGTGGCATGCAACAATAAACACGCATTTCTCGCTCACGTGTCTGCAGTGTTGGCTGGAGCATTGCTGTGTCTCAGATGGAAGTGCTGTGGTCACATAAGGTGTAGTACTACTCCACGTGTCTTTCATTTTCCTGGGACCAGTAGGCTACTAGAGATCATATCTGCCCACGGAAATGGCAAAATTGCAAGAGGACAAACCCTACTGCCCAAGCATCTTTTCATTCTTTGTGTCGTGTCTGTTAATATTTCAGTGACTGAAGCAAATAACATAGCTGAGCTCAAGATGAAGGTAGAGAATTTGCTCGCCCATGATGAGGCTACAGCTAGGGTGGGAATATAGACGACTACTATAGAGAGATGAAGTACTGAGGCCCAGAATGCAATTGGACATGTTCTTACTTCCCCCTACACCGTGCTGAGGTTATTTGGGTTTATTACTGAAACACCCAAAGCAGGAGACACAAGCAGGTATAAGGCAGGTTTCTCCCAGAGGAACAGTAGTATAAAGAGAGAAAAGGGAGAGCAGAGGCGAATGTGACAGGTAGGTGGGGCCTTGGAGAGGTTTGCAAACAAGGGAGGGGAGCCTTGGCTCATTGCTTTCCTGGACCCTAAAGAGGCAACTCCATGTCTGGCCAGGCTCTTCCCAGTCTGCACCATGCCCCAGCAGCAGGTGGTTCCAGAGATAATGACCCAGGGAGGAGGCCTCGCTTGGCTTTGAATCACAGAGTGAGGACATAATTCCCTTTTCCAGTGATCTTGCAACAGTTCCAGTGACAACGGAACAAAGACTTCTCTGTGCTTGCATGCTTTTAACACCTTGATGATCTGCCTTCTTATTTTTATTTTACTTAAATATTTGTTTTTCTTTTAACTAAATACATGTATGATCTGCCTTTTTAATAGACCCTAAACCTTGGACTCATACATTTTTTTCTGGCAATAGTAACTGGCTACCATTTACTGACACTGTTATATTTTGGTAGCATTTATATTTGTAAGTTTGTCTTCTATTTTTGGCACGTGGCATTGGTTTCCTGTTTACCATGGCGATAGAGGGCTTTCTTTTAAAATAAACATATTAAAGTAGTTTAATAAACATACTAAACTATGTTTCATAAACATATTAAAACCAACAGTTAATTTAAAGAAAATTTTTAAGTGAACACTGGTTCAGAAGGCAGGTGGCTTGAGCACGGTTGGCTTTTAGTGGTGACAGAGTGGAAAGAAGGGAATGAGGTTCGATGCAGTCAATCTAGGTTCAAATCCATTTCATCACTTACATACCTTCCCTGAGCCCTAGTTTCTTCATGATAAAATGAGGGGAAACTTCTTTTGCAGGGCTGTTGTGTTATAGCGAAGGCAATGTTTATAAAGGAACTGGCAGCAAATTGCAGAAATACACCTGCTTCATCTCCTATGTGGCCTCTACACTCTGGGAGTCTTTTGGGTTTTCTCAGTCCTCCATGCGGCCCTGGGAGAGAGAGGTGGGCTTGCCTTGCTTCCTCTTTAGCAATCAGACTCCACTCTTCCTGCCCTCTCTCCTCCCCTGGATGAGAAAGTCTTGACATGCTATAGAACTATAAGAGACTTGGCCAGTCAGATCCTAGACCAACCAGGAAAGTTCAGGGTCTTGTGTGTGTGTCTCAGATCCCCATGGATCCCTAATTTAGACCCTCCCCACTGCAAAAGCCCCTCAGCAGGATTTTAAAAAAATGTCCATCAGGAAATACAGGGTGTCCCAGAGGTCACCCATGAAGTGGCCATAGGTAGGGAATCAAGAAAATGTAGCTAAATGTCGCTTTATTTGCAAAATATTCATTACAGAATTTTACAAAGAGGTGGCCAACATGTAGATAATATTTTGTATAAACATGATGTCCCGGCCTCAGCCTATTACAGCATAGTAAATCAGCATTTCTTTCTTTCTTTTTTTTTTTTTTATTATTTATTTATTTAGAGACAGAATCTCACTTTATCACCCTCGGTAGAGTGCAGTGGAGTCACAGCTCACAGCAACCTCCAACTCATGGGCGGAGGCGATTCTCCTGCCTGAGCTTCCCGAGTAGCTGGGACCACAGGTGCCTGCCACAATGCCGGGCTATTTTTTTGATACAGTTTGGCAGGGGCCGGATTTGAACCTGCTACCCTCGGTATATGGGGCCGGTGCCCTACTCACTGAGCCACAGGTGCCCCCATAAATCAGTATTTCTTAAAAGGGTTTCGAATCGTCTTGTCAGTGGCTTAAGTCAATTGCCTTGCATTTGGGGGTGTGTGTAAATAACATTAACCCTTTAAATCAAAAATATGAAAATATACTGTCGAGGCTCTGTTTTGGAACTTCTTTGTCATTTCCACACACAGGATGGGGCTCAGGCCCCTCTGGTCTTTTCCCCCACATCCTCCCAAGAGCCTCTAGAGCAGCCCACCCCTCTCAGTTCCCAGATAGGGAAACTGAGTCTGGAGAAAAAGGCAGTTCCTTGTCTTTTGATGTCATTTCCAGGGACAATAAATTCCAGGACTGCAGGTTCAAAGGAGATGGCGAGTGGCTTGTGTGAGGGGGTGTACACATGGCTGTGAATGGGGCGACCCAGGGGGAGGCTTAGACCTTGGTTCTGGTTGCTAGGCCACCTCACACCAGGGCTAGGTTTCCAAGTCAATTAAAAATTACAACTGCTGACATTTATCGAGCACTTAGGATGCGCCAAGCACTGTGGAGGTTTTACTCCTTCAGGTCTCCTTTCAACGACCCAAGGAAAGAGGTCTTATGACTTCCACTTCCAGGAGAGGAAACTGAGGCAGGAAAGGTTAAGTACGAGCTCATGAAATTAGTGAAAGTGCCAGAGAAAGGGGCTTCTAGAGCAGGGTTTCCCCCTCTCTCCCGGGGGCCTCACTACCGACTCCGCCCCAAAGTTGGCCGAAGGGAGGCCGGCTGGGGCCGGGGACGCCTGGGGCCTTTCCCTGAAGGATGCCCTCCGCCTCTTGCGGCCCCTCCCCTCGGCTGTCCGGCTCCTGACATCACGCCCCAGGAGGCGGGATCCGGGAAGGAGGGGGCTGTAGGGAGGAGGGAGAAGGGAGGGCACGCAGTCCCAGCCCAGAGCTTCAAAACAGCCCGGCGGCCTCGCCTCGCGCCCCAGCCCGTCGGTCTGTCCCGCCGCCAGCGCCCGGTGAGTTGGGGACGCGCCCGGATCTGCGCGCGGGGCGCCGTCCGGGGACTGGGGGCAGCGTGCGTCCTCACAGGGGCGCGACCCCCGCACCTACTGGAACGAGAGGGGTTCACGGAATTGGTAGGGGGCAGGGAGAGGCGGAGGCGCCACCGGTGCCACTGACCTCCAGCCTGCACCACGCTGGTTTGGGCCCCCGAATGCCACCTCGCCATCCCCGGCCAGTTTTCCTTGCCTTTGGGGCCCAAGAGAGCGGGAAAAGTTGGAGGAGGAGTCGGGGCGGCTCCTCTCGCCCAAACCAGCCCAACTCTGAGTCCATGGCGGTCCCCCGTGTCGCATCTGGGACCCCGGCGCCTGGGTGCGGCGCCTCTACTCTAGCCGAGCGGGCAGGACTGGCTGCGCCCAGGCGCGGTCGGCGGGTCCTCCCCGGCTGCGCACCCGTCGCGGCCCGGCCGTGGCTCCGGAGCGCCCCCGAGCGGCGAGGAGCGACTTCTGTGAGTCCTGAGCGGTGGAGGGGCCTGGGGCAGCTGCTAGGATGACACGTCTCTCCCTCCCATCTCGGATGGGGCTTGGGGTACTTGCAGGAGGCAAGGCGCCATCCGCCGGGGTTCCAGAGGAAGGGGAGGCTGGAGGTCAGAATACGGACTCTACACCCTCCCCAAATCCAGCAACTGGAAGTACACTGCAGGGAGGTCTTTAAGGCTGGAACATGGCTCTGCCATGAGGACATCATAAATGGGGACTAGTGGGAGACGCCTGGACCTGGACCATGGAGCAAACCTCTCCCTCCAAGCCACAGGGTCCATCCCCTGCTTTGGAGTAAGAATGGCAGCCCAGCTTCAGGTTTGGAGAAAGGATCACTGTCCCCCACCACAAGTGGTGATCTTGTAACCTAGCTGTGTCTTAAGTAAGGGGCTTGGAGAGGGACTGAAAGCCTCCAGCTCAGACTCTGTACCCCATGAAGCCCCTAGAACAGGCAAGTTCATAGACAGTAGAATGGTGATTGCCAGGGTCTGGGGTGTGTGGCAGTGGGAGTTAGCATTTCATGGGGACAGTTTTTGTTAGGGAGAATGAAAAGCGTTGGGTTATAGATAGTGGCTATGGTTACACAACATCGTGAATGTATTTAATGCCACTGAATTGTACACTTACAAGTGGTTAAAATGATAATTATGATGTGTATATTTACTACCATTTTTTTTTTAAGAGACAGAGTCTCACTTTGTTGCCCTCGGTAGAGTGCTGTGGTGTCATAGCTCACAACAACCTCCAGCTCTTGGGCTTAGGCGATTCTCCTGCCTCAGCCTCCCAAGAAACTGGGACTGCAGGCGCCTGCCACTACAATTTTTTTTTTTTTTTTTGTAAAGATAGCACTGACCAGCTCTCACTTCAGTCTGAATCAGGTAGAGAAATCCCAGAACTGGCACGCTGTTCCTGGCCACCTCTCCCTGGAGTTTCACCTCTGTATGAGGAAGCTGAAGGAAAAATGAGGAAGGAAAAAGGTCCTGGTCTCCTTGGGAAGGGGTGGGAAGGGTGGCCCTGATGGGGGTTCTCAGTACACTGGTGCTCACCTGTCCGTCCCACTTCTCCCTGCAAGCTGCACCCCTGAGCTGTTTCCAGCACACTCGCCTGTTGCAGGTGGGGAAACCCAGGCCAGGGACAAGTCAGTTTGCTCAAGGCCACTGAGCTCTTTCAGTGCCAAGAGCCAAACTTTGAACCTCCGCCTCCCCCTGAGCTTTCCCCTTTTTTCCACCTGGAGATGCCCTGTTGGGTTTCGGGAACTGTGGGGAGGCCCTTCTGGAGAAAACAGGGTGTGGATGCGCCCTCAGGGGCCGCGGCAGATGCCAAGCCCACAGCCAAGGGAGGGGCGTGGGGATGGCAGGAAGGTGTGGAACCTGTTTTCCCACTGAGGGTTTTTGGATTCGGCCACCCCCACCCCCGCAGGAACTGGGGAGTGGGTAGGAGGCAGAGAGCAGGCCATGTAGCCTGGAGGCTGCTCTGTCCATGAAGTGGAGAAAGTGAGACGTCCCTGAAACCCGGACAAGGTGTTTGTGTTGAGAGTCTTAGGGGTGCCCAGCCAGTATACGGCTGAGGGCAGGGCCAGGCTGAAATGAGGGTGAGGCTTGGGGCCGACACTGCCCTGGAGGTGCACCCTCTCTGGATGGCATCACCCCAGATCAGGGTCTGGCTGATGAAGGTTAACAGGGCTTGTGACATTTGCTTGTAAGTACAGAACCTATCCATTTGGTATCTATACACAATGGTTCTTGAATCCTTTGTCTTTCACCTTTTCTGGAGTGAAGGTGCTTGTTTGCCCCAGGTCCCCTTTCTCTCTGCCTCCCACATAAGGTCTTCACAGTGGGAGCTAAAGCCACGTGCTTATGTGCACAGACTCAATTTTGCAGCAACAGGTAATTCACAGGGAGGCTTAACCGGTCGGCTTTGCATCCCCTCCCCTCCCCTCTGCACTGCTGCCGCTCTGGTCAGTGGGGGCACAGCCAAGGCTAGCTCTTTGTCATAAAGTCCGCCAGACATGACCAGGAAGGGAAGCTGTTGAGACAAAAATATATAAATGCCTTTCCAGGCCAGATGGCATGGCACTGGGCTGCTGGCTGATTGGTGAGGTCTGTTTGGGAGACTGGAGGTCAGCTGCCCTCCTAGGGCAGGGAGCAGGTAATTTTTTGTGTGTTGCAACACATGGCCGACGTCCAGCTCTGTGGCCAATGGGGCCTCTGACACGGGCTCTGGGGGCTAAAAGGGCTGGGGTGGGCACCACATGCGGCGCTCCAGGTTGGAGGTAGTGGAGATCACAACCCAGGCACAGGGATTGGGGCAGGGGCCTCTCCTAGAGGAGTGAGTTAAAGGTTGGCCTTGGGCTGCCTGTGCAGGAGGGAGGTGAGGGGGTGTCTGGGGAAAGCAGGCAATTGGCGGCAGCAGCTGGAATGGGGGAAGAGGGCAGTTGGCATTGTGGCAAGTACTAGAGGCTGGACTCTTGGGTGACAGCGTCCGCTTGTCCAGGGAGGGAACGAGAAATAAAAGTGCGGCTGGCAGGAAGAAGAGGCTCCCCACCTCACCCCTGTAGTGGTGAAGTCTGGCTCAGCAGAGTAACCCGGAGAAGAGCAATTTCAGTGGGACTGTGGCGGGAATCTGATGCATTTGGCTCTTGTTAGGGACAGGCTGAGGGGGGAGTCTAAAAATATCGGAGGCAGAGCTGCCACCCAGCAAGAGTGCAGGGCCAGTAACCTGACACCAGGGCGGAAGCTGGAGGTGTTGACGACAGCTACAGAGTCACTGGGCTCCCCCGGCAGCCTGCAGCCTGCAGCCTGAGGGGTGAGGGCTCACTGCATTCAGGGCCACCCAGGCTGAGCTCGGAGAATTTCAGGGGCATAAGGACCTTCAAAAGATGTCCCTAACCTCTAGGGACACTCAGAGAGGTGGAGCGACTTGCTCAGGTCACACAGCACATTGGCTGCAGACCCAGGACTAAATCTGGTTCACAGTTGAGGATTTCTTTTCTTTTCTTTCTTTTTTTTGCAGTTTTTGGCTGGGGCTGGGTTTGAACCCGCCACCTACGTCATATAGGGCCGGTGTCCCACAGTTGAGGATTTCAATGGCTAGGAAGTATAGTCAATGAGATTCCAGGCCCAGGTCCCCAGGATCTGGGAACTTTAGGGTGTGTGTCATCTATCCGGGATGCCGGGTCTCCACACACAGGTACTGGTGGGAGAGCGTAAACAAAGAGCTGTGCTCAGGCAGAGGGTCACTGCTCACTGGGCACTGGGTCATTCTCAGGCACAGCTTTTGGGCTCTGGAAATATTGCCCAATGTGGGGCAGATGTAGGGAAAAGGACTGGCTGAATGAATGAGTCCTTGCCTCCTTCCTGTGCAAAGACATTGTTGGTTTGGTTCACCCACTAGCTCCCGTGCTTAATGAGTAGTTGTGGAACGGAATAATTGAGTTTCTGGGGCCCTCACCTTCCTTGGGAGATAGGGTTTCTGGTCTTCTAAAAGGGACCACAGGTGAGGAAGAAACTTCTCCAGGTCCTGCCCTTTAGAGACAGGCTGAATGACATCAGCTTCACACTGGTTCTCAACCTTCCTAATGCTCCTAGTGCCGCGACCCTTTAATACAGTTCCTCGTGTTGTGGTGACCTCCAACCATAAAATTATTTTTGTTGCTACTTCATAACTGTAGTTTTGCTATTGTTATGAATCATAATGTAAATATCTGATATGCAAGATGTATTTTCATTGTTACAAAGGGGTCACGATGCACAGGTTGAGACTGCCGTTCTAGAAGCTTCCAAGTCTGGGTCCAGAGCTGAGGGAGGGGGTCACCAAAGTGATACGTGGCACCAAGACTGTCCTGAGAAATCCGGGATGCACAGTAGTTATCACCATACAGAATATAAAGACGGATAAGCCAAGACCAAGTTCAGACTGCTCATAGTCTGAGATAGTAAGTTTTCCTCATAGCAAAGTTGCTCGCTTTGAAAATTTCTCTTTCTGATTTGCTGATTGCTAACTTCTCTAGTGAACTGTCTTTAAAGATTAGAGTGAATAAATATGACTCAAAGTTCTCTCATGAATCTTACGAACATTTTCCAACGCGTGTTATTGCTGATGGTGTGTGAGATAATTTTAAAAGATCTGCCACTGAATAAAAACACACAGAAGAATAATTACTTAGTTTTCTTGGTTGGTATTTGAGGGGAAAAGGTAAGCAGCACATAAACCCATGGTTTCACAGATATTACTGCATGGGTTGAAATGAAAGTCAATGCCTTAAGCTTCAAAACATTTTTAAAATACAGATACAGAGTTTGCTTAATAAGCATGGGCACTTTTCTGCTTAAAAAAATTCTCTCTAGTACTTTTCCTGCTTTTTTTTTTTTTTTTTAAAAAGCACACATGCTCCTTGGGTTTGGCAAAAATCTTAGTATCAAAGTAATGGCCTTTGGGAGATGGTTTTATAACAGGACCTAGACAGGCAAGTTTCACTCTTAACGTGACTCATCCTGAAATACCTGGAGCTCCCCCTACCCCTCTTTGCAAGGAGGTTCCCAATGTCCATGTTCAGACTGAAACCAGCAACTTAGCTTCTGAGTCTCTTCATCTTTAGTGAGGATCATTCCTCCACCTTAATGACCTGCCCGAGTTGTTCAGAGGATCAGAGGGGATGATATACCCATGTACATGGAGGGGGCTTGAGATGTTGTGGTTTGCTTGAATCAAAGGAAGGTGTAGGGAGAGGCTGCTTCGCCCACTTTAATCTTGATGAGAATTATTAGGCAGGACTGTGCAAGGAGCTGCTAATGGCTTTGACAATGCAAAGGGGGATTTACCTGTTTCAAAGGTGGTTAGTAACCCAGGGCAGGGGATGCTAGTGCAACCATGTGTGCTCCAGGCCCAGGGCCACGGATGTGGCTTTAGGGAAGCCCATTGGTGGTGGCGTGCAAGGGTTTCCTAAAACTGCAGGGCAGAAGATGGGCTTAGGAGAAGTTCCCCAAGCAGTCATGGCTCCAGGGAGAGCAGGCGGCAGGGAGTGGCCAGACAAAAGGCAGAGAGACAAGCAGAGGCCCCACTTGAAGAGCAGGGAGTGGCCGGTTTACTTGCAGGAGGGGAGGGAGGCAGAGCTGGAGGAGCCAGGGAGGCACACAGTTTGGTGGGGAGAACCTGGCCAAGGAGGCAGGTGTAAGAATATTTATAGAGCATTGTTGGAACGAGAGAGAGAGAGAGAGAGAGAGAGAGAGAGAGAGAGGCGCAACCTAAATGTCCCTTACCTTTTTTTTTTTTTGAATTGAGACAGTGTCTCACTCTGTGCCCTGGGTAGAATGCCATGGTGTCCTTGCTCACAGCTCTTGGGTTCAAGTGCTCCCCTAGCCTCAGCCCTCTGAGTACTTGGGAATACAGGTGCCTGCCACTGTGCCTGGCTAATTTTTCTAGTTTTAGTAGAGACAGGGTCTCCATTTTTCTCAGGTTGGTGTTGAACTCCCGAGCTCAGGCTATCTGCTTGCCTCAGCCTCCAGCGTGCTAGAATTACAGGTGTAAACCCCTGCACCTGGCCTCCATCAGCCGTTTTGCAGAATATTTCTAAGTGGTTAAAAAGAACAAGGTTTATCCATGTGTACCAGATATGCAAAGGGCTGTATGACATGTGGGAAAATGTTCCACTCTTATAAACATAAACAGAATTTCTCGTTGTGTTTTCTCTGGCCTCATATGAATTATGTTTATATGAGGAAGAATGCCTGGAAGGACACACCAGAATAGACCCATGTGCTTGTCTCTGTTAAGACAGGAGGGAAGGAATTGCACTGGGAGGATAAAGACTTATCTAAAGTCTGATCACTAACCAAGAGAATATAGTCATCAATTACCTTTTTTTTTTTCCATAGAAACAAAGTCTCACTTTATCGCTCTCGGTGGAGTGCTGTAGCGTCACACAGCTCACAGCAACCTCCAACTCCTGGGCTTAGGTGATTCTCTTGCCTCAGCCTCCCAAGTAGCTGGGACTATAGGCGCCTGCCACAACGCCCAGCTAATCAATTACCTCTTTACCTAAACTTCCATAAGAATTTAGTCTCCCCTAAATTCGGTGAGCGGTGGGGGCTGTGCATGTGTGAGAGTGAGGTTCCCACAGTGTGTTTGGCTGTGGGATGAGGGATGGATTGCATGGCAGAGGCTCCACAGACAGAGGGACCCATCTGGAACTCTCGGAAATCCAGGGCCAAGGTGACTGATCTGAGGTGGTGTCGTCCAGCACTAAGGAATCATCACATTGTGGACACCTAACAGGCATAATGGGTTGGAGAAGAGATGCCAATGACAGGTTCACGTGGGCTGTGTTCATGGGGCAGTTGTGAAATGCAGGGGAAGGTTCCTGGGAGCCCACTGGGAATGGGAGTCTGGGGCTTTGAAGAGAATTGAAGGAGACAGGTAGAAAGACCTGGGTGTCAAACCTTTTAGGTTGATATTTTAGGGTTGGAGAAGGCAGCTTGTATTTTACCAATGTTATCAGTAGTAGTAATAATTATTATTATTGTTAACTCTGGTTACAGCACTTACAGATTGCAAAGCAGCTTACTAGGCCACAGGTTTACGTCCCTTCCCCCATTTATGAACAACAACCATGGCTAGGCATGGTGGTTCACGGTTGTGCATAATCCCAGCACTTAGGGAGGCCGGGGTAGGAGGATTGCTTGAGCTCAAGAGTTCAAGACTGGCCTGAGCAAGAGGGAGACCCCATCTCTACTAAAAATAGAAAAGTTAGCCAGGCGTCGTGGTGGGTGCCTGTAGTCCCAGCTACTCTGGAGACTAAGGCAGGAGAATCACTTGAGCCCAGGAGTTTCTGTGAGCTGGGATGATGCTACTGCACTCTACGAGGTAGATGCAATTAATATCCCTGTTTTATAGATGAAAAAATAGAGTGTTAAAGAAATGTGCTTAAAATTATACAGCCTATGTATGACCAAGTCATCATTTGAATCTGGGCTCTCTTGCTTCATTGTACACATTTCCCTGATGTGTCCCTTGTAAAAATTTGGCACCTATGTGCTCTTCTTGAAATAATCCTGGTCTTTTGAACCAAGAAAGGTCCTTGGCTGCAGATGTCCTGGTGGTATTCTGGGAGTCAGGCATTTGTCCTCTAGAGTTAGCAGTCTTGGCCCTTGCAGGTGCTTGATGGCACAAGTTTGTCCCTCAACACCTCAGTCCGAGATGACAGGCCCAGACTCCTGGTCCTGCCACAGTGCTGCAGGGACAGGCTCTCAGGCCCTGGTGGGGCGGATTTGAGAGGGCTGAGGGCCGTGAGGGCTGGGTTCTAAAGGCCTTAATCTCATCCTTATTATGTGCCCTGACCTCCAGCCAGGCCCACAGACTCCTGTAGTGGACATTCAGGGTGGAAGGTGGAGCTTCTTTTACTCATTGTAATGCCCGAACCTTGAGGTCCTCTCCTGGCCCAGAATAAGTGCTTAGTAATTGTGATATGAATAAAATGGTGTCTTCTGAGGGGGTGACAGGTGCATTCTGAAGACATTAGGCAGAGGCCAGTGGGACCAGAGAATGGGGATTGTGGAGCACTATGGGGGCTATGCACAGACAAGTGGGGGGTAGAGGAGGGTGCTCTTTGCAAACTGGCTCCCAGGCCATGAGATTCATTCTGGAAGTAATCATTGATTCCTGAACTTGGAAACTCTGAGATAGATTATCTATGCTGATTCATTTCTTGTGTATTTATTTTAACACATATATATTGGGCACCTATTTGCACCATACAGTGAACAAAAAGAGACTCAGCCTCTATAAAGGAATTTATGTGCTGGGGGAGGGAGGACCATCTGTGGGATGTTTGAGAGAAACCCTAGTCTTTTCTGGGGCACAGAAGAGAAATGGAGAACCTCCTTTCTCCCCTGTTCCTTCATTTGCTTTTATGAATATTCATAAGGTGGGCACACTGGCTCATGTCTGTAATCCTAACCCCCTGGGAGCCCAAGGTGGGAGTATCCCTTGAGCTTAGGAGTTTGAGACCAGCCTGAGCAAGAAGGAGACCCTGTCTCTACTAAAAATAGAAAGATTAGCCAGTGTTGTGATGGCACCTGTAGTCCCAGATACTCAGGAAGCTGAGGCAGGAAGATCACTTGAACCCAGGAGGTTGAAGTTGCTACAAGCTAGGCTGAGGCCATGGCCTGGGCAACAGAGCAAGACTCTGTCTGAAAAATGAAATAAATAAGTAAATAAATATGGGTAGATCATTAGACAATATGATTTCATTTTTTTTTTTTTTTTTGCAGTATTTGGTCTGGGCTGGGTTTGAACCCGCCACCTCAGGCATATGGGGCTGGCACCCTACTCCTTTGAGCCACAGGTGCCGCCCACAATATGATCTTTTTTGAGTAAAAGATAGCAAGGGAATCTCACCAAATCCTCTTCCTTTTTTTAGTTTTTTTATTTTGACATGGGGACTTACTCTGTCGACCAGGTTAGAGTGTAATGGCATCATCATAGCTCACTGCAACTTGAACTCTCAGCCTCAAGTCATCTTCCTGCTTCAGCTTCCCAATTAGCAACAGGTGCATGCCACCAGGCCCAACTAATTTTTATAATTTTTGTAGAGATGGGGTCTTGCTATGTTGCCCGTACACCTCCTGGCTTTAAGTGATCCTCCTGCCTTGGCCTTACTTCTTTTGTTTTTTGCAGTTTTGACCGGGGCTGGGTCTGCACCCACCACCTCTGGCATATGGGGCCAGCGCCCTACTCCTTTGAGCCACAGGCGCCACCCAAAGTGCCTTCTTTATTAATGTGGGAAGTGTCCTGAAATCCAGATGAATGGATTTCATGTCTGAATAAACCCCAGAGCCTGAAAGGTGGTCATCAGTGGCCCACGCTGGTCTTCCACCCCCCAGGGTGGCCCCTCTGTAGATGCAGCTGTGTCTCCTAGTGGCCCAGGTCACTACCATCTTTTGTGTTGACCACTGCACAAGCACCTTGACCATTGCCCCTGTAGCTCCTCCGCCCGCAGTCTCTGTTTTCTGCCTGTATCCAGAGGGATCTTACAGAGAGGCAAAATTAACTGGATCGTTTGCCCCACCCCTGTTTATGACTCCTCAGGAGTTTCAATTGCTCCTAAAATCAACAAATCTCAGGCTTTGCATGATCCGGCTTGGAGGCCTTTGGCCGGATCCCCCATTGGAATCACCTGGGCAGTCTGGATAAAATGCCAGTTCCCAGGCCCTACCTGAAAGTAAAGCCATCAGAATTTCTGGAGGCTGGGGCCAGGGCACAGGGAGTTTCTGAGGTGCTGGTGGTGGTGAGAGTCCTTGGTCCAGCCCCTTCTCTGGTTTCATCCTCTGGCCGGTGCCTTCTTGCTTCAGGCCCCTGGCCTTTCTTTGTCCCTGCAGCTCTTCATCTTCTCTCACCACTGCTTCCACCTTCTCTTCCCTTGCTCCTTCTTCCTCCATGTTCCCTTCCGAAATTCTCTTTATTCTTTAGGATTCACAGCCTTTCTTTAAGGAGCCCATCTAACCCCAGGTGAAGTCAGGTTTCCTCTTTGCCATTATTCCTGATGGCTTTTGTTTAACCCTGGCAAGCGCTGGTGGGCACAGGCACTCGACTGTCGAGTTCACCAGGACACCCTTGGCATTCCTTAGCCCCCCCACCACCCCCCCGCATGCCTGACCCGTGGGCGATCAGTGGGCTGGAGGCTGCAGGGCTGGGTGGGAGGATTTGAAAGACATGAGCGGTCCTTGGGGTCCCTCCCCCTCCTGCACTTGGCTCTGCTTGGAGCTGCGTCAGGCCTAAGTGGCACAGTCAGTGCCTGTGTATGCCCGCGTGTCCCTGGGTCACATTCTTCCAGGCCAGAGCCTGAAAGAGGCTTAATCATCAACACACCCAGAGTGGGGTCCACACTCGCAGACACTGGAGTATGATTTCTTAGCCTACAGGAGGCGTTACAAACTGAAACACGCTTGTTTTTATTTCAGAATGTATTACTGAAATATCGTTTGGCAAGCGATGCTGATTTTCCATTTACAGTGTAATGCACATTTAAAAATGAGTCCATTGCAGCTTAATATATTTTAGAGAAAAATGTGGGTAATGAGCAGAACAGGTGGTGCACAGAGAGGAAAGGAATGACCAGTGGCGGAGGTGACACTGGGCACCCACCCTGGCTCCCTCGGCAGGCTGATGTACCATCTCCCTCAGCCTGGGACGATGACATACAGCCTCCCCTTCTCTGGGGAATTTGGAGAATCCCCTCCCAGGGAAGCCTGGGAGATCAGGCTCCCACCCCGCTTCCTGCAGTCACACTCCATCAAAGCCTGAGGGGCGGGGGTGGGGCGTGTGAGAGCCCAGCCCCCTTGCCTGGGGCAGGATCATCAGGTAATCAGTGGCTGCCCTCCTCTCTCCCCAGAGCTCCTCAGACCGAGCTGCACTCCAGCCAAACCCACATCTGTGCCAGTCTCTTCCCCTCTGGCATCCGCGCCCCTCACTTCCTTCTCGGTTTCACTAAAGAGCCTCCTTCAGAAAATCCCTAGAGCAGAAGAATCCACTCCCCAGCCTCAGAGCTGAGACGGTGACAGGTGGGGCTGCGCTCTAATCCAGCCCTCTTGTTCTGCCTGGGAGGAGCTGAGGTCCTCCAGTTGGCAGGACTTGCCCCAGGTTACCAGGTGACCCCCTGGCAGGGCAGGGCAGGGTTAGTTGGAGGAAACAAAAGATCAGGGACTAGATGACTCTTGTCTCGGTGTTGGGAAAATATGCCAGTTTCCTCTCCCAGAAGACTTCATGAGAAAAGGACCCATTCACTTCCTTTTATACACATGTAAATGTACGGTGATATGTAAATGTAGATATAATGTGTGTGTCTGTGGGGAGGGTGTGATACTCCACTTCAGAGCACAGTGAAGTGTGACAACTGGTGCTCACAATGGCACCATTTAAGGACAGTGCAAGGGTCATCCTGGTGGTTTGCAAATCTTTCTCTTTATTGGACTCTCTTTGGCAGGTTTTAACAATGAAGAGGTCCTGATGTGATTGGTCTAGGACAGGGGTCCTTAAACTTTTTAAACGGGGGGACCAGTTCACTGTCCCTCAGACTGTTTGAGGGCCAGACTATAGTTTAAAAAAAACACTATGAACAAATTCCTATGCACACTGCACATCTTATTTTGAAGTAAAAAAACAAAACAGGGGCGGCGCCTGTGGCTCAAAGGAGTACGGCCCGGCCCCATATACCAGAGGTGGTGGGTTCAAACCCACCCCCAGCCAAAGAAAAAAAAAAGGGAACAAATACAATATTTAAAATGAAAAAAAGGCGCCCCCTGTCGCCAAAAGAAAAAAGACCGCCTAACTTGAGGAAAAAAAGGACCCCTTAACTGCAAAAAAAAAAAAAAAAATCCCTACTAACTGCAAAAAAAAAAAAAAAAAAAATAGGCCTCTTAACTTCAAAAAAAATAAATGCTAACTTGTTCTTACCTCCGTCCTCAGGCAGCAGCAGGCTGTGCACAGGCAAGCTCGTGACTCCTCTGATCCGTGAGAGGAGGAGGGGAGTCGGAGAGCGGGGTGCACATTCCACGCATGCGCACTGTGGCCCTGGACGAGTCGCCTGCTAAGCAGTACAGGCACCGGCGGTAATAACACCCGGGGGGCCAGATAAATGTCCTCGGCGGGCTGTAGTTTGAAGACCCCTGGTCTAGGACAAGCTCCCGTGGGAGGCTCTTCTGCTTCCCGCAGCCTGATTTCTCTGCAGGCCCAGTGCTGCTACAAATTGATTGTGCCCGAGAGCTCCGGGCTTCTTTAGGCAAGGTGGTGGTCGAGGCTCACACCCAGTTCTGCTACTTATCATCGGTGGGACTTTTGGCCTCGCTGCCCATCCATCTTCTCATCTATAAAATGGGGTTCCTAAGGAGTCTAAAAAGACGGTATTCTGACTGAGACCTCGGAATGCAAGTGTTCTGATCCGGGCAGACCCGAGAGTAACTTAGGCACCGAGGGCAGGTTCATCATGTCTGTTTTCAGCTAACGGTAGCTGGAGAGCCACAAGGAGCACCACAGTCCATGCAAGCAGAAGGTCTTGTACACTTTTCTACCCAGGGGGACAAAGCAGTGACAAACCAGCAGTTATGTAATCATGACATTCCGGTGTGTGGTGACTGCCTATCTGGGAAAAACAGCAACTTCTGACAGCACCAGGGGTGAGAAGGCTTACACAATCCTTTCTGGCCCTACAGATGGTATCTCGATTGCCTCAATTCCTTACCTGCCTTGTTTTTCAGTCCATGGATGTCATGCTGTGGTCGGTGGGGGCCCATGGACAGCCCTGGTGGAACATGAATCAAGAAGAGGCTTTGGGGTGGTGCCTGTGGTTCAAAGGAGTAGGGCACTGGTCCCATATGCCAGAGGTAGCTGGTTCAAACCCAGCTCTGGCCAAAAGTTGCAAAAAAAAAAGAGGCTTTGGTTTGCTCAACAAGTGATCTAGCCCAGGGTCCCGTTGTTGGGAACGCAGGTCTCTGCACTTCGTCTTTTCATCTGGTGGTGCTGGGCCCCACCCAGACTGTGACCTCCATGGCCGTCCTCACCTCCAGCCTTCCTTGCTTGCCTCTCTGCCCTTCATCCTTCTTAGTCTGCAGATGGAACCCCTGGCCCTGCCTCTGGCACACCCACCCAAGTATGTTGGGGGCCTGGAGGCTGTGGGGCTCCCAGGGGAAGGATGACGCTGTGCCTTCAGGTTGAGGCCCTTTCCCTGAGATTCTCCAGCACTTCACCTTCTGCCACCCAGCACCCCACAGAAGAGGACTGCAAAGTGTCCTCATCCTTTGGCTCATAGATGGTCATTTTAGTATGCACGGTGCTGGGTGGGGGCACAGTACTGCTGAGACAGACCTAAATCCCTGCCCTCAAGGAGCTTCTGGTGCAGAGGGAGGAGACTGAACAAAGAAGTGAGTAGAGAGGAATAGAATTAGAGCAGGCGGAGAGATTAAATATCTGAGAGGAGATGAGGGCAGGCAGCTCATTTAGATGGGAACGTCTCTCCGAGTAGGCGACTTTGAAATTGAGGCCGAATGAAAAGAAGAAGCCAGTCACACCAAGATCTAAGAACTTGCCAGATAAAGGCAATAGCCTGTGCAAAGGTGCCACTGCCAGGGGCTGGGGCGAAGCTTGGTTTTAGTATCCCTGGCCTTGGGATACTAAACGGTCCTTATGGTTCTTCTGAGCTCTCCATGTCTTCATGTCCTCCCATTGCACACGTTCTGTGCACTCTGGGAATGCACTGACGGGCAGGTGGCTGGAAAATGGGGACACATGCACTCCACCTCGAGGGGCACCCTGAGATATGACTGAGCTGGGGCACCTGGCCCAGATCAGCCCGTTCCAACTCAAAACCTAGCTCCTGGCCTGTGATTTCTACTTTTCCTCCCACATCAGGGGCCACTGAGGGCTTTTAGGTCATGGCATTCTTAGACCTGGGCGGGGGCGGGGGGTGGACAAAGGGGTTGAAATCCAAACGTCCAGTGAACACAGAACTTCCCAATTTTTTTTTTTTTTTTTTTTTTTTTGAGACTGAGTCTCAGTATGTCACCTTTGGTAGAGCACCGTAGCATTACAGCTCACAGCAACTTCCAAATCTTTGGCTGAAGCAATTCTCTTCCTTCAGCCTCCCAAGCAGCTGGGACTACAGGCACCCACCACAGCGCCTGGCTATTTTTGTTGCTGTTGTTGTTGTAGTTGTCATTGTTGGGCAGGCCGGGTTTGAACCTGCGAATCCCAGAGTATGTGGCCAGCGCCCTAGCCGCTGAGCTACAGGCACCGAGCCTAGAACTTCCCAATTTTTAAAAATCTTTTTTAAAATGAGTTTTGTTTTATTTTTTGAGACAGAGTCTCACTCTGTGGCTCTGGCGTAGAGTGCCATGGCATCATTATAATTCACAGAGACCTCAAACTCTTAGGCTCAAGTGATCTTCTTGCCTCAGCTTCCCAACTAGCTGGGACTACGGGTGCCTGCCACAATGCCCAGCTAATTTTTTCTATTTTTAGTAGAGTCAGGGTCTTCCTCTTGCTCAGGCTGGTCTCCAACTCCTGAGCTCAAGTAATCCACCCACCTTGGCTTCCCGGAGTGCTAGGATTACAGGTGTTAGCCACCATACCCAACTTAAATGAGCTTTTTAAAGTGTATAACTCAGGCAGCGCTTGTGGCTTAGTGAGTAGGGTGCCGGCCCCATATACCAAGGGTGGCGGGTTCGAACCCGGCTCTGGCTAAACTGCAACAACAACAACAACAAAAAAATCCAGGCGGGCTCTGTGCCTGTGGCTCAAGCAGCTAAGGCGCCAGCCACATACACCTGAGCTGGCGGGTTCAAATCCAGCCCGGATCCACCAAACAACAATGACGGCTACAACCAAAAAATAGCCAGGCGTTTTGGTGAGTGCCTATAGTTCCAGCTACTTGGGAGGTGGAGGCAGGATAATCGCTTGAGCCCAGAGTTGGAGGTTGCTGTGAGCTGTGATGCCACGGCATTGTACCCAGAGCGATAGCTTGAGACTCAGTCTAAAAAAAAAAATTTGAGCGTTGTGGTGGGCGCCTATAGTCCCAGCTACTCCGGAGGCTGAATTAAGAGAATTGCTTAAGCTCCAAGAGCTGGAGGTTACTGTGCCCTCTGACACCATGGCCCTCTACCGAGGGCAACAAAGTGAGACTCTGTCTCTAAAAAAAGTATACAATCCATCATATTTTAATGCATTCACAAATGTGTGCGACCATCACCACTGTCAATTTTAGAATATTGTCATCATCTCAAAAAGAAACCCCATGCATGCCCTTTAGAAATCTCCTCCCCTCTTTTCCCATTCCTCGTCAGCCCTCGTCAACCACTAATCCACTTTCTGTCTCCATGGATTTGCCTATTCTGGACATTTCACATAAATGGAGTGATACAATTTGTGACCTTTTGTGTCTGGCTCCCAGTCTGGGCACAATGTCCTCCATGTTCATCCGTGTTGTAGCATGTGTAGCATCTGTCCTTTTTTTTTGAGACAGAGCCTCAAGCTGTCACCCTGGATAGAGTGCCGTGGCATCACAGCTCACAGCAACCTCCAATCCTGGGCTCAAGCGAGTCTCCTGCCTCCACCTCCCAAGTAGCTGGGACTACAGGCACCCGCCACAATGCCCGGCCCTTTTTTGGTTGCAGCCGTCGTTGTTTGGCGGCCCGGGCTGGATTCGAACCCGCCATCTCACGTGTACGTGGCTGGCGCCTTAGCCCCTTGAGCCACAGGCGCCGAGCCAGCATCTGTCCTTTTCTGGCTGAATAATATTCATCATGTGGAGATGCACGTTTTATTTTTTCATTCATCCTCTGATGGATGTGTGGGTTATTTACCACACAGTGGGAACTTGGGGTAAATACCTGGGTACAAGTTTTGCGTGGAGGTAGGTTTCCTTTTCTCGTGAGCGTGATTTTGCTGGGTCACAGGGGAACTGTATGTTTAATTGTTTCAGGAACTGTCTCGATGTTTCTGCAGGCAGGTGCACTGTTGTCTGTTTTCACTGGCAGTGCATGAGGGTGCTGATTTCTCTGCTTCCCCAGGTTTTAATTTAATGTCTAGCTCCATCCTTGCTTCTGCCTCCTAGGAAGCTTTCAGCAGTGGAATTTCGATAAGTCTAGATCAGGTTTCTGGCAGCCAGGACTCCGGGGTTGAGCAAGTCCCCACCAGAGGTTCTGAGACAGGCGAGGCCCGGGCCAGTGGAGGGAGCAGGGGTGTGAGGTAGAAGGTGAGAGGTCACATACCCTGAGGTTCCCTGAAGACCGATTAGGAATTAGTGGCAGAGACAGCAGAGTGCTGTGTGCTGCAGGAAGGAGGTTCATGATGCTGGAGTGATTTCAGAGGGCTCAGTCTTGACATTGAGCCACCCAGTGAGAAAGCAATTCCCTTTTCCCTATTTTTTTTGGAGACAGAGTCTGATTCTGTTGCCCTGGATAGAGTGCCTTGGCATCGTAACTCACAGCAACTTCAAACTCCTGGGTTTTGAGTAGTACGCCTACCTCAGTCTCCCAAGTAGCTAATAGAGACAGGGTCTCACTTTTGCTCAAACTGGTCTTGAACTCTGAGCTCAAGCAATCCACCCACCTCGGCCTCCCAGAGTGCTGGGATTATAGGCACGAGCCACCTCGCCTGGCTGCAACTCCCTTTCCAATTCTCTTTTAACTCTTCCGATTCCTTCAAGGGGAAAATCTTAACTGATGCTAAGGTGTTCAGGGTCCCTCCAGCTCTAGTTTTCCTTCTTTAGCCAGGTCTCCAGCTTAGTTTCTTTGGCAGGCAACACCATCACACCAGCATTTGTGAACTTTTTTGTGGGGAGGGGCAATGGAGGGGCTATTTATTTTCACAGTCAATTTCTATTTATAGCAAGTGATGCTGAGATTTTTCCATTCCCAAGGAGCCAAAAGATTTCTTTTTAAATTGCATGTACGTATGCTACAAAGTGGATAGGAAAAGCAAAAGACTGAGTTTGGGAACCTTTGTTCTAAAGGTTAGGGCCCAATGATCAGATGTGGTGTTGGGCAGTGCTGAGCTGACCCCAACCCCCCCCTCCTGGAGCACATACAAATGAAACAGGCTGGGAGTGGGGGTGGGGGGTTCTAATGATCACACAGCGCCTTTCAGCTGAGACTGCATGAGTGTGCGATTCCCATTGTGTTAGGGCAGTTTCCCAATTCCATGGCTGGACAATGTCATTACTGCAGACGCAACATCATCAGAGGCACTCCGGTGGGAAGGGTGAGATTTTGGGGGAGGGACAGGCGGGCCTTTCTTTCCAGCGTGGTAACCTCATAGCCCCCACAGGCGCGCTGATGGGCAAGTGTTACTATGGGATTCCAAGTTCATGGAAGTGGCTCCCCAGCTCAGAAATGCTACCCATGGTGCTAGCTTCAGATCTGCACTGGTCTTAATATTTTCATGGTGTGACTTCTTTTTGTTGGTGTCCTCCAAGTCTGCAGTTAAGGGGCATGACCGTATGGGCTAGTCAAGAGTTCTGGAGAGAAATAGAACCAATAGGGTGTGTATGTATGAAGTTTGGCAATTACGTTCATGAACTCCTCCTAGGTAAAGTGCTACACACCTCATTGCTGAATATCACTACAGTCACCCCCACAGCACTCCCCTTGGGAAGCTATACAGCATCGCCAATGCCTGGTTCACCCTTCAAAGCTATTTTGGAACCCTTTTTCTGAAATGGCCATCAGAACTGTTTTTGTATTACCCTACATGTCCTAAATATCATCAAAATGTCTTCCTTTTAGTATTTTCTTTATCTTCTGGTAAAGAAAAAAGTCATGGGGGTTCAGATCAGGTGAGTAGGGAGGGTGTTTCAATACAGTTATTTGTTTGCTGGCCAAAAGAGGCCCTCACAGATAGTGCCATGTGATCTGGTGCATTGTTGTGATAAAGAGCCATGAGTTATTGGCCAAGATTTTCAGTTAAGAGTTTCCTGTTTCTGTATTGATATTTACTAGCCTGCTAAACCTGTCACAGTCAGCTGATGATTTTGATGCACAATTTGATGAATATTGGCAATGTTTTTAATAGTTCTGCTCTTGGGCGGCTCCTGTGGCTCAGCGAGTAGGGCGCCAGCCCCATATACCGAAGGTGGCGGGTTCAAGCCCGGCCTCGGCTGAACTGCAAAACAAAAAAAATAGCCGGGCGCTGTGGCAGGTGCCTGTAGTCCCAGCTACTAGGGAGGCTGAGGCAAGAGAATCACTTAAGCCCAAGAGCTGGAGGTTGCTGTGAGCAGCGTGTCGCCATGGCACTCTACTTCTACAAAAAAAAAAAAAAAAAAAGTTCTGCTCTTTATCCTCTGCCCTGATTTCTCTTCATCAGCGAAGCTTTCTCTTTCCTCAGGAAAACCTTTAATCCATGTGTACACTGCCATTTTCTTCATGGCATTATTCCTATAAACTCTGCACAAGTTTTAACAAGAAATTTACAAAAGTTTGCTCATTTCTCTAATTCAAGCTCTGACATTCTCATAATGGCACAGACACAAAAACACACAACAACAATAATGAACACCACTCAGCAAAACACAGCCACAACTGTGAGACCCCGATATACCAAAGTTATAAAACCTCACCGAGTCGTTTGTACAGTGCTGCCAACGAAAGCAGACACTGGCAAGTTCACGAACTTAATTGTCATACCTCATTCTTAGAGAGAGAGAGAGGGAGGGAGAGATTTATTTTAAGAAATTGGCTCAGCTCGGCGCCTGTGGCTCAACAGGCTAAGGCGCCATCCACGTACACCTGAGCTGGCGGGTTAGAATCCAGCCCGGGCCCGCCAAACAACAATGACGGCTGCAACCAAAAAATGGCCGGGTGTTGTGGCGGGCGCTTGTAGTCCCAGCTACTTGGGAGGCAGAGACAGGAGACTCGCTTGAGCCCAGGAACTGAAGGTTGCTGTGAGCTATAATGCCACCGCACTCTATCCAGGGTGACAGCTTGAGGCTCTGTCTCAAAAAAAAAA
This sequence comes from Arctocebus calabarensis, assembly GCA_963573935.1. Lineage (NCBI taxonomy): Eukaryota > Metazoa > Chordata > Mammalia > Primates > Lorisidae > Arctocebus > Arctocebus calabarensis. The sequence continues at coordinate 18,767 of CAUYON010115682.1, read as the reverse complement.
AAAAAAAAAGAAAAGAAAAAGAAATTGGCTCATGTGATTATGGAGGCTGGCAAGTCCAAAATCTGCAGGGTGAGCTGGCGGGCTAGACGCCCAGGGAAGAGCTGGTACACCAGTCCAATCTGGCAGGATTCCTTCCTGCTTGGAAGAAGTCCACCTTTTGTTCTATCCAGGCCTTCATCTGATAGGATAAGGCCCACACACATTAGGAGGGTCATCTGCTTGACTTAGAGTCCACCGATTCAGATGTGAATCTCATCCCCAAACATCCTCACAGAACTCTGGGGCCCAGCCAGGGTGAAACACGAAATGAACTATCTCAGATGCTTTGGTGGGACCAGACACATAGCTTTAAGTAAAATAGAATCCCTTTCAAATCCCTCCCTCTTAAATTCCTTTCGCCTCTTCAAAGAGGAAACCTTGGTTTTGCGCTAATATGTCTTCAAAACTTCCCAAACGCCTGTGACATCCTGTTATAGCAAAGAAATAGAACTGCTGTCTTTGGACTCAGAGCTTTTACTAGCAAGAGCTTCTAGCTGGAATTTAATAACAGTGCTTTGTTTTCATTGTATTTACTTTTTTCCAGCATTCTCTATTTATAGGAGGTGATGCTGACTTTCCATTCCAGTTGTGATATAAGGTTTTCTTTTTAAAAAATGTAATATTTTAAAAGTGAGTAAGCTAGGCTGTGTGGGAATGACAGATCAGGGGAAACATCAACATAAGTGCAGCTGGGAGTACCTGAAATGTCCCCTAACTATCCACATGCTCTGAGCTACCTGTTGCCTGTTCGCACTTCCTTCCCTCCCAGAGACTGCCGTAGTGATTTGTTTCTGCTTGGTGGCTTTTGTCCTGATAGTGGTGGCAAGGGACAGGATGTGAGAACGCCATCTCTCTGGGGAAGGGAAGGGCCTGTGATCCTATGACAAACTCCTTGACCAGAATGTTAGAGTTGCTTAGTGACACATCCATGATGTTTGCTATGTGCCACATGCTGTTCTAATCACTTTCACTTAATTATCTCCCAGTAGTCCCGCTGTTGGGCTTCCAATGTCACCCCCACTTTACAGATTGGAAAACTGAGTCATTGAGTGTTTTAAGCTGCTGGACAACAGTCCAGTCAGTCTAGCTCAGCTCTGTGATCTTACCTCATTTTGCTTGAATTAATTCCTGCTTGTCTTCCTTCTACCCTTTGTCCTCTGCCTGTGGTAACTTATAGGTTACCAACATGGGGCCTTAGTTTCCTGGTCTGGGGGCTCTATGGGCCTGGCTAAATTATAGGCTGTGGGGCACAGTCTGTAACTTGCCAGCAAAATCCATCTACAGAAATGACAACTCTTGTCACTTATGAAAGAGGAAAAGGCTATTAAGCTGAGTGTAACTGATCTCCTGGGGATTACTTAAAGTCCCTTGTACAAGGTACTCTGTGAAGAAGAGAACATTATTAACCTAATGGGCGTGAGGGTGAGGAACACCTGGACTTCAACAGCTCCTCAGCCCTAGCAATTTAATCCAAATCAACCTCACCCTCAGGCTGATGTGCTGTGTGCCTATAGCTATGCTACCGATCCTCTCTGGGCTGTGGTGTGGGTTTGCTGGGTGGTATAATTACAGGGAGCTCATTGGATTACATCAGGCAGCAGCGAACTCTTTAATTGACAGGGTCAAGCAGCAGTCATTGGCAGAATGCAATTATTAGCAGTTCTGCAAAAGCTGCACAAATATTCAACAAATATTTGCTGAGCAATGTTGGGCACTGAGGGAGGTGACTGAGACATGGTTTCTGTCGTTGAGGGACTCTGAATCTTATGAGACAGTGTCTTCCCTATATCAGTTAGTTCTCAGTGGGTAACAAATCACCCAGAGTGTAAATGGCTTAAAAGAGAAAACATTAATTTTGTTCTTGATTCTTAAGGTAGGGCAATTTGGGCTGGGCTCAGCTGGGTGGTTTTCCTGATCTCAGCTGGACTCACTTATGTGTCCGTTGGCAGCTGGTAGGTCAGCTGGGGACTGGGTGGTCTCGGGTGGCCTTTGCTGGAAAAGTACAGTCTATCCTCCGACTAGTCTCCTGGTCTCCAGCTCAGGTTTGTACATGTGGTGTTGGAGGGAAGAGAGAGAAAGAGAGAGAGAGAGAATAGATGTGCATGAGGCCTCTTGAGGACTTGTCTCAGAATTGACTTAGTATCACATTTTTGCCACCTTTAATTGATAAAATCATAGGCCAGCTGGGGTTTTGGTGGTTGGGGATATAGATTCTACTTCTTGGAGACTTTGATCTGCTAAAAATATTGTTAACTTTTTTTTTTTTTTCTTTGCTAGGGTCTGTGAGGAACATTGGTCTTTGTCTTTTCTTTTGTAACGTCTTTGTCTGGTTTTGGGGTCAGGCTAATGCCAGCCACATATAATGAGTTGGTGGGGGTGGTGGTGTTCCCTCCTTTTCAATTTCCTGGAACGGTGTGTGTAGAATTGGTATTATTCTTCCTTATGTGTTTGGGATAATTCACCAGTGAAGCCTTCTGGGCCTGGAGTTTTCTCTATGGGAAGGGACTCCTTGATGAATTTTTTTTTCTCTTCTTATTGCCAAACTTGGGCGGGGGGGGGAGACTAATTCCATTTCTTTATGTTTTGTCAGCCCTTACTTAGCACCTTGAAATCTGGCTCCTTTAGTCATTCATTCAACCCGTGTTCATAGAGCACCACCTGAGAGCGAGGTGCTGATCGAGTGCTGGAAATATCGCCCTGCACAGACACTGGGTCGGGCGGATTTGTAACACCCGAGTAAACAGCCACACTATGACACCAGGCTGTGAGAGCTACTACAGAGAGAAAAATAACAAGCTTTAGTTTATTCCACTAGAACTGTGGTCACCTAGTCTGCCAAGGAGTGATTCTCGTTCCTGGCTCCTGATCCCTGTTTTCTGGTCTCTCCTCTTGCAGGGAAGGGGCCTTGCCTGCCATCCCACACCACAGGGTTTCTGTTCCTAGCTCCTGTTTTCTCCTGAGTGACAGTCCTGCCAGTACTTTCAACTGTTGGACACATTTCTGACTGTGGTTCATGGATAGACATTTCTAAACCCAAAGGATCTGTTTCCCCCTCCTTCAGATGAGCTCTTCCTGCCCGATCCGAGTTCAGATCATCAAACCAGAATCCTGTCCCGTCAGCTCTGCTTCCAGAAGCTCTCTCAGCCCCTTCCTTCCCTTCTGCCCACCCTCCGTTCCTACCGCAGTCAAGGCCCTGTTCATTTCTCTCCAGGGCTGCTCTGGCAGTTTTCCCAATTTCTCCTCCTTTTGTTCCATCCTCCTGATGGTGATACTGTGGAGTATTTTTTTTTCTAGCAGCAGATCTTATGCCTTTTCTGCTTACAAACCCTCCTCAGGCCCCACAGTCTCCAGGGTAACATTCCCTCTCCTTCATCTGCCCTCTAAGGTCACTTAAACTTCTCACCCAGCCTAGAGTTGACCCATTTCGCAGCCCAGCCAGGCACGTGCTCTCCTTTGCTGTGGGCTGTTCCATCCAGGATTCCATTGGGATATCCTGCACCCCTCCCCTGCAGCACCCTTTCCCCATAGCTCTGCCTGCCAACCCCCCCATCCTCAGAGACCTTGCTCAGTGTCACTTCTTTGGTGACGCTTCCAATGATGCCCCCACCCCAGCACAGGGTCGCAGCACACGTGTCAGAACTCCATGTCCATCTGTACTTCCTTGTCCTCCATGGCCCCGGCAGCTCCCAGGGCACACAGATTACACATCCACGTGTCACCCGGGGTTGGTACACGGTGGGTACTCAATAAATTCTCACTTTATAATTTTAAAGAAGGGGCAGTGAGCTAGTAATCAAAAGACTGGGCTTTGAGCCCTGGCTCTGTCACCTGTAAATGGGATGATGTGAACGAACCCCTTAACTTTGATTTTTCACCTACAGGGTGGATTGCAGTTCTTGCCTGTTCTTACGACAGGCTGTCTCCTTCATGCCTTAAAATAACAGGACTCTGAAAGGAAAGGGAAATTCAGACTTAGGTCAGGCTGCATGCTGGTTTCTCTGGTACCAAACTGCCTGAGTTCAGATCCCAGCTCCTGCCTTTACTAGCTGTGTGACCTTGGGGAAGTTGCTTAACTTCTCTGCACCTTATTTTCTTTACCTACAAAATGAAGCTAATTATAATACCTATATCATAGTGTTTTGGTGCGGCATGAACACATTATTACATATGAAGAGCTTACAACGGTGAGTGGCACATACGAGGGATAAACGTTAGCTATCATTATTGTTGAAGTTGTGGTTATTATTACTGCCACGAATTAGAAGACCCAGGGCCACTCAGACAGAATCATCCTCAGTGGCTTCTGACCTGGAGCACTGCCAAATTCCAATGTCCTGCCTGCTGCCATTTCCGGACAGAGCCAAATGTTGACTTTGTGCCCAGTGCCCCAGCCACGGGAGTGTGAAGCTGGACCGCCCAGGACAAATGGGCTTCTGCCATCCCCAGGGCATCATCGGTGCTGTGATAGTCCCAGCTGGCTGGTGTCCAGATACCAGGGCACGAGGCTGAGCTGACCTCTGCCTTCCTGAAAGCAGAGGCCAAAGCCTCTGTCCCCTCAGAGTCCTGTAGACAGTGGGAGAAGCCTGGGTTCTGGCCAGTCTGACTCAGAGCGACCTTGGAGTCCTTCGTGGCCTGGTTGCTCACCAGCACAACCTCCCCCAGGGTTTGGTGCCAGAGCCTCCCTGGCCTTTGAGCAAGAGCTATGGGCGGAGGGGAATTTCTGGTTTGGGGGACTGACCCGGGTACCCAGCTGCCAAACATCTCAGTTTTGAAAGTTTCCACCCCTCAGGATTGTCCCTTTGCCCACAATTCTGGGAAAAGGATCCAACTCAGGTTGAGAATGGTCTAAATTGTAGGAAGAACTCCTGAGGGTGGGAATGGAGTTGGGCGGACCGAGCGGTCCTCCTAACAGCACGTTCTTTCTCCCGCCGCTCTCTTGCTCCCTGGCACGTAATGCCGCGTGTGCCAAAGCCATTTCCTTTTGGCAACAGTGAGCAGGGCATGGAGCTCCCAGGGTGGCGATTAGTGTTTTTATGAAGGAGTGGACGGAGCGGACTGTCTGTGGGGGCTTATTTACCCACCGCTGTTTCACCATCAGTGGCAAATGTTGCTTCCAGGGTAGGAGGGGCCACACACACATCATATACACGCTCACACACGCTGTAAGGATGCGGTGGGTGGAGGCGTAGCAGAACAGCCCCTCTGTAGGCAGTAAGCAGATGCCAGTTCTTGGTAAGCTTGTTCGTTATGCGACGTCAGTATGAACATTTCTGTGGGCACCGACCCTCCTCCTGTCAACCTTTGGAAATTATGATGTGCTGAACCACAAATGTTCCATTCCGTGTGCAGAATTTCCATAGCCCCACCCCTTCCCCGTGCCACACCCCTTCCTCCTCCCTCTCACTTTCCCTCCTCAGCCCAGTACACCCCTGTTCTGCTGCCCAGAGGACGCTGGTTGCTGCTGGAGGAAACTTGTGTGATGCTTCTCCTACCTGGGGTGCGGATTGTTTTTCCTTTCAGAAAAATTTTGTTTGAAATCTCAATCCTGTCTGGGAGCGGTGGCTCACGCCTATAATCCTAGCACTCTGGGAGGCCGAGGCGGGTGGATGGCTTAAGTTCAGAAGTTCAAGACCAGCTTGAGCAAGAGAGAGACCCTGTCTCTAGTAAAAATAGAAAAATTAGTTGGGCACTGTGGCAGGTGCCTGTAGTTCTGGCTACTTGGGAGGCTGAGGCAAGAGGATCACTTGAACCCTCAAGAGGTTGAGGTTGCTGTGACCTATAATGACATGGCACTCCACACAGGGTGACAGAGTGAGACTCAATCTCAATAAAGAAAGAGAGAAAGAGGAGAGGAGAGGAGGGGAGGAAAGGGGAGGGGAGGGGAGAGGAGGGGAGGGGAAGTGCCTATAATCCTAGCACTCTGAGAGGCCGAGGTGGGTGGATGGCTTGAGCTCATGAGTTTGAGACTAGCCTGAGCAAAAGCAAGACCCCATCTGTACTAAAAACAGAAAAACTGAGGCAAGAGGATCGCTTGAGCCCAAGAGTTGGAGGTTGCTGTGAGCTATAACACCACTGCACTCTGCCCAGGGTGATAGCTTGCGATTATGTCTCAAAAAAAATGAAATAAAAAAGAAAATCTCAATCCTAATATCCCATGTCTGTATTATTTTTTGTGACTATTTCTATGAGGATTTCATCAAATGCCTTCCCTCTGGAGACAGCTTACCATGGTACTTACAATGCACCTGAGCCAAGGTTGAGGTGTCCAGGCAATGTATTGAACTCTGTGAGTCCACCTGAGTGTCTGGGTGGAAAGAGAACACACTACCATACATTTAGAAAACAGAATTGAGTCCATCCTGCCATGTGTGAATGATTCCTTGTAAATATCAAGGAGAAACTCTCTAATCCAAAGCAATCTCAGAGTAGATCCATAATGACAGCAAATGCTTCAGGCAGGGCCAGTGAGCTAACAGGGTGAAAAATGCAAGAAACCCTGTTTTTGGTGCAAATGAAGACTAAAGTATAGTTCTTAATGAGGCCCTGTCTTCATTGGCCCAGTCATGTCTCAACTTTGGCAAATAGGCCAGTGTCAAGAGAAGATGCTTTTATAAGTCCCTCCTGCCTGGCATAAAGCTCGAGAAATCTAGACAAAGGTAAAAGACACAAAGATGATTGGATGCCACCCTGTGCCGCCTTGTCTGATTTTAATTAGGCTGCTGTGTGGTTTTATGAGGCCTTGGGCATATGAGTAGGAAAGAGAAGGTTAGAAAAATGCCTTGTATTTGGAATTGGAAAACTGAGGATAGGTGTCTCAGTCCTGCAAATGTTGGCAAATCACAGAGGCTTTGGCCTTGGAGCCTTTGGGAGCTTTGGTTTCTCATCTGTAAAACAGGGATAATGATACTTTACTCTAGCTTCATAAGGTTGGCTTGAAGACCCAATGCCAGATGCACTGGGTAAACTGCAACTTGACCTATAATCATGATGACTCTCCTTTTCACGTGGGATGACCTGTTCCCCACATATCTGCTTTACCTCCCACCTATCTTGGAGTTATGCCAGCCCCTGGTGCACTGACCACTGTTAGGAGAGAATTTGCTATCTTCCCTGAAGAATACCATCCAGGCCGTGGATTGCTTGTCCTACTTGTCTTGCAATAGCAGCAGCTGCTGAGGCTGCACATGGCACAGAGCAGGGGAGGGTGGAGTTGGGAGAGTGACTGGCTGGAGAAGGTGTGCACAGGCGTATAACCGAAACCATGCATTTGCTTTGCTTCTGGGGTTCTAAAAAAGAAGACTGGGAACCATAAAAAATTTGGCAAGAACTGAAGAAATGTAGGAAGCAGTTGGGACCACAGAGAGAAAGAAAGGAAGGAAGGCAACTAGAAATTCTAGGGAAAAGAAAAAGTGCAATCATAGTACACTATTTGACTCTGCAGTGTATAATATTTACTAGGTGATGATGTAAAATGATAATTATTAATCTAAGTTTAGACTGTATTGGGATGATGGGAGGAGGAAAATGGAGGACAAATGATGGCGAGAGAAGCTTTTCCCAAAGAAGAAAGTTAATAAGTTGGGAAATAGAAGTACATGAATATTGTCTATGAATATGGAGAGATGGTGATAGTGGAAATAGCTGAAAGAGTTGAAAGTGCTTCTAGGGAGGCTCGGCGCCTGTGGCTCAATGGGCTAAGGCGCCAGCCATGTACACCTGAGCTGGCGGGTTCAAATCCAGTCTGGGCCCGCCAAACAACAATGACAGCTGCAACCAAAAAATGGCCGGGCGTTGTTGTTGGTGCCTGTAGTCCCAGCTACTTGGGAGGCAGAGGCAAGAGACTCGCTTGAGCCCAGAAGTTGGAGGTTGCTGTGAGCTGTGATGCCACAGCACTCTCTCCAGGGTGACAGCTTGAGGCTCTGTCTCAAAAGAAAAAAAAAAAAGTGCTTCTAGGGAGCAGGACTGGGATAGGCAAAAGCCTGTGGTTTTCCATCAGATGGCTTTGATTCTATTATCTCTTTTCTTTAAAAAGAAAAAGAAAAAAGCTTCACCTGTCTTATATAGATCAAAACATTTGTAAAAGATAAGTTCTGCGTATCATAGGACTTGTTTTTTAGACAGGAACTACTCATTTGTTGTAGTCTCCTACCTGCATTTAGGTAAATGCCCAATGCCAGGTGGCCTTTAATAATATTCTGCTTTGCTCCTGAGGAGATTGCAAAAGGGAAAACAACACGATTTGTACTGTATCCTAAAGTTGTGCTTGAATGTGATAGAGCCTTTTGGGAAATGGTTGTTGACTCTTGAAAGATTGTTGTGGGCCTTTTGCATTGGATGAAGGCTGCCCCACCAAACCCACAGTGGCACCCACTGCGATAGAAAGTGGGCCAGGAGACCCTGTCCTAGTCTTGGCCTTGTCCCTGCCTCGCTGTGAGATGGGAGCAAGTCTGAGCCTTCCTGGGCCTCCATTTCTGCCTCTGGACAATCAAGGCTTTGAGTTTTCCAAGGGCCTTTATAGTTCTATGTTTCTAGAACTATGAAGTAATAGCAAATAGCTGTTCAGAGGGGGAGATGAACAGAAAACAAGTGAACAAATAAGATGCTCTCAGACCATGTGAGTCCTGGAAAGAAAATAAACTAGGGGATGGGATAGATTATGGTGGAAGGGAGCACGGTTACCTGGTGGTCAGGGACACTTCTCGGAGGAGGGGAGGTTTGAATCGAGACCTTGACAGTGCCAGAGAGCCAGCAGTGTGTGGGACAGAGGGACTGCTCCAGGGAAGTGTGTTCCAGGGAACTGAGACCAGGCCAGTGCTGCTAAAGCAGCAGAGCACTAAAGCTTGCAGGGACAAGTGGGGCCCAGGAGGGAGACAGATCAGCATTCAGTATTACATTTTTTGGAGGGAAGACAGGTTTTTGTGAATGGAAAGGATTAATTCTGGTGCCACTGTGGGTTTGGTGGGGCAGCCTTCATCCAACAAGCAGCCCAGGGAGTTGTTTGCTCTTTAGTATCACCAAAGGGGGCAGAGCGCAATGTGGGTGTGTTGTGACAAGGCTACCACACCACTGGGAAAAGCCCTGGGGATGGCTTAGGCTGGTCTCTGGGGCCTAAACTATTTCTGGAGGAACTCAGGGATATTCATAAGTCAAAGAGCCCTTTTCTGCCCAAGCTTATCATGCATAAGACTTGGCCCAGTACTTGATACCCTCTGAAGACTGTCTGAAGATCAAGACACAGCACTACCACGTGCTTTGCAGTAAATTAAAGTTTTAAAACTACAAGTAAAATAAATTAAATGGCCATAGTCTTTGACTCAAGGCCTCCACTCCTGGATATCTGTTCTTTCATATCCTAATGCAAATGTGCAAAGGATTAAATGCAAGGGTATTCATGACCATGTAGTACAAAGTAGCAGAAAGTCTGGAAGTGACCTAAATGGCTACCAGTAGGGAACTAGTTAAATAAATTGAGTCACAGGCACACAAGGGAACACACCAGACAGCCCTTCCAAAAATGAGGAGGATTTGTAAGCACGGGAAAGAATGATCTTGGAGGGATATTATTAGAAAAGCTTGGTTGGAGGATGGGGCTTGTAGCCAAAGGAGCTTGCTGGAGCTCTCAGGTCTATGCACCTGTTCCCCAATATCCCTTCAGCCAAAAGAAATTGGAGCTCTGTGGGAGCGGAGGGAGGCAGTATGGGGAAGAGCAAAGTGTTGCACTGAGACCCCTTCAGGGATGAGCTCCACCAATCCAGAAAGCAGACAACGGATGTCCCCTCCAATGAGGAGTGAAGGAGTGAGTGAAGGGAGGGACAGGAAGCCAGGAGTGTTACTCTAGTGTTGCTCCCTCCACACGGAAACATGAGGAGTGGGGAATGAGTGTTCCCCCTGACATATATATCTCTGGAAGGATACACAGAAAACTGAAAGAGTGTGTCTCTCTAGAAAAGTCACTGAGAGATGGTGCGAGGGATAGTGGCAGAGAGGGGAGACTGAAAACGCAGGAATGACGTGTCATTTTTATTCCCTCCTAAAGATTCATGGGATTCCTCTGCTTAGGAATAACTTCCCCCAGAGCCCTCCGTGAGGTCGCCAGCAATGGGGTTCACAAGTCCTATAACTGATTTTTTAGCTTTTACTAGAGATCTGAATTCCAGATGTCATTATGGGGGTGACATTTACCTCTCTATTCCCTAATTTTCCTGAGTGCCCGAAGGTTCAAACCAATCCTGAGGTACCTTTGTATGCCCCCAGGCCTTTCTCTTACACGGACTCAAAACCTCAGTTGAACTTTTATGAAAACGAACCCCTTTCTCTGCAGAGTATATTCCTCACATCTGAAGTCCAACTGAATACCTTCCCAGGGCTTAGAGCAACGTCTCCCAGACATCAGGCACTTGAGAACCACCCTCAGGATTTTTGCTAATGCAAGACCACCTGTCCTTTATATTTACGTAACATTTTTCCTAAGTGACTCTCATTTAAAACAATAAATTTTAAACGGATATGTTATAGCACTATTATAAATAATATTACTTCCTAGTTAAAAAAGAAGCTCACATATAATAACAGCCCAAACATTATTAAATTTTAGCTACAAACTGTGACCTAAAGAAAGATCCTCACCTTTTCTTTTCGTGAAAAAGAAATTGACAAGTGTTAGAGACAGACTAGTACCAAACTGGGTCTTTTTTCTTGGTGGATTTAGAAAGATTGGAATGAAGACTTTCTCTCTCTGTGATTTCACGTTAATGCCCTATCAATGCACCACCCAAAATCATGCCTCAGAATATTTGAATCCCATGCTTTAGAGAAGCATGAGTTAAACCCTTTTTTTCTTTCCTAGAAAGTTTCAGTTATGTGTCCCTAGATATTTGCGTCATCTGAGCAGGACAATGTGTGAAGCCATTATCATGCTGGAGTTTATGACCCTGATGAAGCTGGCATGGTGGCGTGCTACCCGATTGTAAAGTAACATAGTGTTCAGCATAGTACACGCCCCCCTCCACCCTGCCCTGGGTCAGAAATACATCTATTTGAGAGAGGAAAAACAAAAAAGAAGTGCATCTATTTGGAGGCAGTATACGATGGCTGCTGAGAATGACACAGGACTAAACAAAGGGGAATTTGTCCTTTTTAAAAGAATTGGAAGAATCTCTGAACTGGTTCTTTGGGCTCTTCTGAGTGGTGATACACGCAATTGTAGCTGGGACCTCCCAGACTGAGTTCTGCAGCCACATAGCTCCTGGTTCACTGTCTCAAGGAGTGGCCTTCTGTGAGCCCCCGGCACTGGTCAGTCCCGGGAGGGGACATGGGGTGAGATGTGCCTGTTCAGACAGCAGAGCAGGCAGAGAAGGGGTGGGGCATTTGTGCTATGCATGTCCACTAGGGGAGGTGGGCGAGGTGGTACCAGAAAAAGTCTATTTTAAATAAATTATATGTCAGAAATATTGGTAGATGCTTAAACTATTGGGGTGAAAGTTTCATAAGAGAGAGGGTCTTTACATTAGCTCAAAATACCTCCCCACAAATGCTACAGCATGGGTGAGACTTGGAAGCATTATGCTGAATAAAAACAGACAGACACAAAAGGCCACTTAGTGTATGATTCCATTTACATGAAATATCCAGAATAGACAAATCCCTAGAGACAGAAAGCAGATTAGTTGTTACGAGGGACGGGAAGGAGAGGGGAGTGGGAAGTGACTGCTTAATGGGTACAGATACCTTTTAGGGGTGATGGAATGTTCTAGAACTTGATAGTGGTGTTGGATGTACAACATTGTGACTGCAGTGAGTGTCACTAATGGTGCATTTTATGGCATGCATATTTTGCCACAATAAAAATATCATACCCATGAAAAAATTATTTTTTAATTGCAAAGGGAAAATGTCCAGTGAAAGAATCTGGCAGACCCCAACCAAGCGATCAAAGTTAGCAGTGCCATACACTGTACCTCCTGGTGGGTCATGCTGAGGACACAGAGTTTATGTTGTATTCCTTCAACCAAGCATAACCTGAATCAAATCGCGAGGAGGGATCAAACACAAGTTAGAGGGGCATTCTACACAATAAATAGTCAATACTCAAATAATAGGAATGTTGCGAAAGACAGAGAAAGGCTGAAGACCCATTCTGTACTGAAGGAGACTAAAGAGGACATGACAAAATGTGTCATCTTGGACTGGACCCTGAGCCAGGAAAAAAGAAAGCAGGATGGAACATTCCTGGGATAATGGCAGCAATGTGAAAAGGGACTGTAAATGTGGTAATAATATCGTATCCCATGGTCTGCAGTGTGATCATTGCAGACATTACGTAAGGAAATGTCTTTGTTTTTCAGAAAGACACACTCAGGTATTTATTTGTTTGTATGTTTTTATTTACTTATTTTTTTTGAGACAGTATCATTATGTCACCCTTGGTAGAGTGCTATGGCATCACAGCTCACAGCAACCTAAAACTCTTGGGCTTAAGCGATTCTCTTGCCTCAGCCTCCCGAGTAGCTGGAACTACAGGCGCCCACCACAACACCTGGCTATTTATTTGTTGACGTTGTCATTGTTGTTTTAGCTGGCCCGGGCCAGGTTTGAATCTGCCAGCCTTGGTATATGTGGCTGGCACCCTACTCACTGAGCTACGGGCACTGAGCCTACACGCTAAGGTATTTAGATATAAAGAAGTATGGTTTAGGTAACTTTCTTTCAAGGAGTAGAGAAAATGTGTGTGTACATACCAATCCATTTAAAACTGGGGCTAAAATTTCATCATAATGAGAACAAGGTAGGATTTGGACAGTCTTTTAAAAAAGGAAACTAAAAATTATTTTATTTTCTATCAAATGTTAGTAATAATATCCGATTGCAGTTATGGAATGAGCCAAGTGTTCCTTTAATTGCACTCTGCCAACCAGATGGAGAGAACATCGTCAACCAAGATCATGGTCATGTTTACAAAAATGTTCAAAGATTTCCTCAGTTTTCCCATGTGTGACATTAATCTTTTGATATTCAAATAATTCCTTTGAATGCTTTTCCTTTTGCTTTCTCTTTTATTTTTCTTTTTACATCTTCCATGTTAATTATTTCCTCTTTTATTTCAAACTTGTCCAGCTCAGACAGCTTCTCATGTGTTAATGCCTTTTGAGCCATGTCACTTTCATCAACTTGGTACAATTCTAGTTCTTTTGGAAGATTTCCAATTTCACTTTGGAGTTACCTCCTGTTGTATATTATTCAGACTGTCCTGCTAGAGTAAAAAAATTAAGCCCTGAAATCTCAGTGGCTTAATATCTGAAGGCTTCTCAATCAGAATGCCTATCCAAGGTGTGACGCTTCAAGGTATTGTGGCTGCACAATGTCCGCTACTTCTTGAGGGAGAGAAAGCAAGGAGAACACACCTGCTCTCTCATACTTCATCTGGAAACAGAACATCCTGTACAATCCTGGCCCATGGGTCAGAATTAGTCACAAGGGCCCAACCTGAGTGCAAGGGAGTCTGGGAAATGTAGTCTTGTGCAATCAGCAAGAGGAAAATGAAATGGTAGCTGTCTGCCACGCATTGTGTTTGTATTTTGAGGGTTCAATATTATTCAAATGAGGGATAAATGTTAAGAGGAGGGGTGTTTGAGTTAGGATTTATTTTATAAATTCATTTTATAAGTGGTCAGATCATCAGGAATTTTTTTTTTTTTTTTGAGACAGAGTCTTACTATGTTGCCCTTGGTAGAGTGCTGTGGCGTCACAGCTCACAGCAACCTCAAACTCTTGGGCTTAAGGGATTCTGTTGCCTGAGCCTCTCGAGTAGCTGGGACTATAGGTGCCCACCACAATGCCTGGCTGTTTTTTGATTGTAGTTGTCACTGTTGTTTGGCAGGCCCGGGCTGGGTTCCAACACGCCAGCTCCAGTGGATGTGGCTGGTGCCTTGGCCGCTGAACTATAGTTGCCGAGCTAGGAAATATTTTTGTATTGTGGTAACTTTTGCTTTGTTATGAAGCGGGGACTCTGATAATGAATCTTCAGACTATGAGCTCCTGGGACGTGGGATCAAGGCAGGTGCCTGGGGAATGAGGAACATACCAGCACACACATAGCTACTCCTTCCTGACCGGGTGCCTGTGGTGTGTTTAAAAGGCCCTATGGGCTCGCGCTCGTAGCTCAAGCAGCTAAGGTGCCAGCCACATACACCAGAGCTGAGAGGCTGAGGCAAGAGAATCGCTTTAGCCCAGAGCTATGATACCACAGCACGCTACCCAGGGTGACAGCTTGAGGCTCTGTCTCAATAAATAAATAAATAAATAGATAGATAAATAAATAAATAAATAAAGGCACAGTGCTTTTCTGGATTAGGAGTGTCATGGGTTCTCACTTCTCCCTCTCCACAAGGAATATTTGCCATTTGGATCTAACAACAAATAGTCTTCATGCCAGACTTTTTTGTGCAGTAAAGTCTCCCGGTGAAGGAAGATGAGAAGAGCTGTTTTCTAAGACTCCACTAAAATTTTATTTAAAATTTTTTTAGAGTTAAACTCTCCCTCCGTCACCCAGGCTGAGAATGCAGTGGCACCCTCATAGCTCACTGTAACTTTGACCTCCTGGGCTCAAGCCATCCTCCCCAGGAGCTGAGACTGCAGCTGTGCACCACTGTGCCTGGATAATTTCTTTTTCTAATAGAAACTGGGTCTTACCAGATTGCCAAGGCTTGACTCAAACTCCTGGCCTCAAGTGATCCTCTCAAAGTGTTGGCATTCCAGCGTGAGACCCCATGCCTAGCTTAAAACTTGCTCATTTTTATTTTTAATTTCATTTTGTTGTTGGCAGATTTGAATCTCTCTGTCGCCCTCTTCAGCACATCCCTTGCTGGACTTTGACCGTGACCGCTGGCCTTGCGGTGCCCTGCGAAGATGTTGGTGCTTCTTGCTTTCATCATCCTCTTCCACATCACCTCCGCAGCCTTGCTGTTCATCGCCACTATTGACAACGTAAGTGCCCTTTCCTGCTGACCAGCACAGAACCACCACGTCCACCTCACCACTCACCCCAGGAGGGGCCGGGGTGAGGCCATGGTTTGGGGGTGTCCTCCCTACTGAGGCAGGCCCTTCTTCTGAACCCCGGCCTGAGGACTCCTGGCTTCTGGAGTATCCCGTGTGCA
Source organism: Arctocebus calabarensis (assembly GCA_963573935.1). Classification (NCBI taxonomy): domain Eukaryota; kingdom Metazoa; phylum Chordata; class Mammalia; order Primates; family Lorisidae; genus Arctocebus; species Arctocebus calabarensis. Next base: position 3,576 of record CAUYON010115682.1, on the reverse strand, counting down.
GGTCTAGAGGGCAGGGACCTTTGTCCTCTCATCTCAGGTTCCCCCACAGAACCTGGCTCTAGGAAGCCCTTCACGGATGTCGTGAGCATTCAGCTGTCTCCTGAGTCAGAGTTCTCGACCTCGCCAGTGTTGTCACTTGGGGCTGGCTGATCCTTCCTGCTCACTGTAGGAGTTAGCAGCATCTCTGGTCTTTACCTGGTAGATGCTAATAGCAACACCACCTCTGGTTGTGACAACCAAAAATGTCTTTGGACATTACCAAAGACCCCTGGGGAGCAAAGCCGCCCTCTGCGGAGGGCTACTGCCCCAGATCCCCCCAGGTGACCCATTCCAGATGACCTCTGCTCCCCCTGATGGGATATCGCCCTGTCAGCTAGGATCCCTTGGTGTGAGCCCACCTGGCCCTACTGTCCCCAGCACAGCTCATGCTTTGAAATTTCCAGACCTTCCACATGGCTCTTTCCTTTACTATCCAGCTTGCGGCCAGACGGCAGGAACGTAGTGGATAAATAACCCTTTGGGATAGATTAGTATCTCTCCAGGCAGGAAATGAAGCTTTCTAGTGGAGCGCATCAATGGCCCACATGCTGATCCCAAGACCCGGCTTCCATTCTGATAACTTCACACTGCGGAGATATTTAAGGGGCAGAAATATTGCTCAGAACTCAGAAAGTGCACCATAGGAGTGGCCGCCAACCCTGCCTGTGTACAGGACTCTTGTTGATTAATCGTCATAACAATAATAACAAACGATAACACCTGTCCCCTAGAGAGCTGTTACCATGGCTGGGGCCTGGGTGAGCCCTTGTTTGCACGTCATGTCCTCTGATCCTCCCTTCAGCTGCACTCACTAGGTTCTCTCCTTGCCCTGGTTTACCTGTAGGGAACTGAACCTCTGTGAAGTTTGGGTACTGGGTGGAGTTTACACTGTAGGAAGTGGCAGAGCCAGGATTTGAACTATTCCAGAGGCACCTGGTCCCCGACCCTGCCAGGGAAGATGAGTACAGTGATTGTATTTGGGATGAGGAGGTTCTGGCCGAGCTGCTGAGTGGCCCAGGCAGGGATCACACTGAGGCTATGGGTTAAAGTATCTGGACTCCACCTTCCAAATGGCCCACTGCCTGTGAATCGAATGTTCATTGAATGTTCTCCTAGAATCTCCTTTTTCATTTCTTGCATCTGGGCAGTCCTTTAGAATCCTGAAAAGGTCTCAGACTTAGTGAAAGGGATAGACAGACATTCGAGGCAGAAAATGCATGTGCCCCCAAACAGCAGTGCGTCCTATCGGGCTCCCCCAGGGTGTTCACATCATCCTGGCACTTACTGGGAAGATGCAGGTGGCTTTTCCCATTAGTGAGCTTGATGATGTTCGTGATGCATTTGAAGTTGTGCTCAGCATTGTCTCTGGGCCTGGAGAAGGAGCTCAGTGAATGTCTCTTGACTGGCTGGGGGCGGGTAGGTCCAGTCTTTGGGAGGATGAGAAGCAAGAAGACCATCTTGGGTGGCGTGGGTGGGAAGGAGCGAAAGAAGCAGAGGGAAATGAATGCATCTGGGCTGCAGGCAGGAAGGTCCTATCATTCCATCCATCCCAGGCCTCCTGACTAGATTGCATGGTTTTCTTAGTCCACCTTCGCGTCCCCTTGTAGTTCTGGTGGAAGGGGACCATCTGCTCTGATTACCACCAGCTCAGCTCATCTCTGTCCTACGCCCTGTGAGGGCCTGGGCCTCCTCTTCAGCAGACCAGCAGCAGGGCATCCCCTGGAGCTGGTTAGAAATGCAGAGTCCTGCCCCCTCCACAGCCCTCCTGAGTCAGAATCCTCCAACAAGACCCCTGGTGATCCACACACATGCTACAGTCGGGGACCCCTCTTACCTCCGTGCCTCACGCCTCATTGGAAGTCGGGGCTTTCGTCATCACTGAACAGCCTTTCTCTCTGTTTCTGTTTCATGTTACAGGCCTGGTGGGTAGGAGATGAATTTTTTGTAGATCTCTGGAGAATATGCGTCAACAACACCAATTGTACAGAAGTCAATGAAAACCTTAATGGTGAGTGTGAATGAATGAAGCCAGCTGGGAAGCCTGTGTGAGAAAGGAGCCCGGGAGTGAGTCTTTGGGTCCCTGATTCCTCCCCTGTCCTTCCTCACAGCACTCTGGGGCGGGCCTGGCTGAATTCACTGTGGGCACAGGGGGCAGAGGACCACACAGGCTGGAGACACCTACCTCTTTCAAAGAGCTAAAATAGGTAAAGGGGCTTCGAAATACAGAAAAATCCCACTGTAAAAGCCTCACTAACCACTCTCCTTCTCTGTGAAGGGAATGGTTCTCTTTTTCCCCGTAGAACTGATGGATGGGACAGTTTAAGATACCAGCTACCCAGTTAAATTAGATAGTTGAGATAAACAACCGATCCTTTTTTAGTATGAGTTTGTCCCAGATATTGTATGAGATATACTTATGCTAAAAGGTATTTGTTACTTATTGAATATTCAGATTCAACTGGGCATTTTGTCTTTGTGTTTGCATTTGTTTGCCAAATATGACAGCTCTACTGGGGGAAAAAGGGACCCTACTCACTGGGTCCCAGAGTCTCACTGTGCACCCAGTAATAGTGCCAACATTGACAATAAAGGGAGCAAAAATCCCAATAGAAGGCACCATTCACGGGAGGTTTACCGTGAGGCGGGTCCCAGTCCTTTACATAGGTGATCTCACAGCCCTGTTGGGGAGGGACCATAGGCCCCATTTGAAGATGGGGAAACTGAGGTATGGAACGGTTAAATTACCCCAGGAGCAAATGATGGAGCCAGGATTCCAATCTCAACGTGACCAACTCCAAAGCCTGCTCTCCTACCCACAGGACACGGCCAGTGCTCTCTCCCTCTCCATCTGTTTGTCTATCATGCTAACCCTTGGCCCTGGGAACAGCTGTTCATCTCTGCGCTCTGCAAAACCCAGCTGTGGCCAGCGCGTGTGGCCAGCTGGGAGAGCTAGCTGTGCTCTGCCGCAGTGTTTCTAAGCCCCTGTGTCCGTGTTCCACATCCTCAGTGTGGGATAATTTACGTGTTATTTTCTTTAAAACAGGGTTGGTGAACTACTGGCCAAATTCAGCCCAAGGCCTGTTTTTGTTTGGCCCGGGAGCTGAGAACATTTTGCATTTTTAAAGAGTAGTTTAAAACAACACAAAAACTCCAAACCAAAACAAAATGAAAAGAAAAAAAAAGAGAGAGAGAGGATGTTTGACAGGAGATCATACTGTCCGGGAAACCTAAAATATAAACTGTCTGGCCCTTTACCAGAAAAGTTTGCTTTTTAAAATAGCTCACTTTTTCCTTACATATATCTATTTTAAAGGTAACTTTGCATCCTTACCATAAGTGATAAACTAGCATCACTTGTCGTGAAAGAAGGGAAGCTTTTTGAAAATACTAGACTGAGGCTCGGCGCCTGTGGCTCAGCGGGCTAAGGCGCCAGCCATGTAAACCTGAGCTGGCGGGTTCGAATCCAGCCTGGGCCCGCCAACCAACAATGACGGCTGCAACCCAAACAAAAATAGCCGGGCGTTGTGGCGGGCGCCT
>CAUYON010115681.1:0-37574 GCA_963573935.1 Arctocebus calabarensis | reverse complement strand
TTCATATAGTAAACAAGAAAATATCATGAATGGTATGTCAATCAGGTTGATAAAATATCTCAGATTGCATGTGAAGCCCCCACACTGTACCCCATGGTTGAACTAATGTACACAACTATGATTCAATAAAAAAAAAAATAAATAAATAAATAAAGAGAAAGAAAATAAATAAAAAAAATAAAACATTGAAGGAGTAGCAATACATGACTTTATGACTTACTATAAAGCTGAAGTAATCAATAAAGTCTAGTGCTGTTGTCAAGAAAGACAAATGGAACAAAAGGGAAAGTCTTGAAATATAGCTACACATATATAGTCATTAATTTGGACAAAGGTTCAAAGGCCATTCAATGGAGAAAAATACTCTTTTCAACAAGTGAACCCAGAAGAATCAGACATCTATATATATGCAAAAAATTAACCTCAACAGTAAATTCATACAATATGCAAAACACTTTAAAAATTCATTTTAGACCCAAATATACATCTCAAAACTATACTACTTATAGGAAAAACTTAGAAAAAAAATTCTGTAATCTTGAGTTCTGATTTCTTAGACAACCCAAACATAATACTCCAAAATAAATTGTTAAATTTGGCTTTAAAAAAATTAAAAATTTGGGACTGGGCACAGTGGCTCTGGTCTATAATCCTAGCACTTTGGGAGGCCAAGGGAGGAGAATGGAGTGAGTCCAAGAGCACAAGACCCCGTCTCTATAAAAATTGGAAAAATTAGCCCAACGTGATGGCACACCTGTAGCCTTAGCTCCTAGGCAGGCTGAGGCAGGAGGATTGCTCAGCCTATGATGACACCACTGCACTTTAGGTAACAGAACAGGACCCCATCTCAAACTAAAATAAACTCCCAAAGCAAAAATAAACAGTTTTGTTTTTTCAAAAGAGTGTCAAGAGAATAAAAAGACAAGCTACACAATGTGGGAAAGTATTTGAATACAATCTATTTGAAAGAATCTTGTAGGCAAAATATATAAATAACTCTAAAAACCCAATAATAACAAAGGAGACAGTGCACTTAAAAATGGGCAAAATATTTGAATGGTCACTCATCAAGAAAAAGATAAATGGCAAATCATGAACATAAAAAGATTTTTGATGTCACTAGTCATAAAGGAAACGCAAATTAAAACCATAAAGAAAGATCACTATGTCTATTAAAATGGGCAAAATTAAAGACAAAATCTCTGATTCCTATGAAGTGCTGGAAAGGATGTGAAACAACTGGAATTCAAATACGTTGTATGTAAATAAAATTCCTTTAAGTGCAAATTTATTAATATTGGTAGAATGAAGATCAGTCGCTTATGGACCAAGGAGAGGGCAATAAAGGAGAGGGCCAGAGGCAGAGATTATAAGGGGCCTTAGGGAATGTTTGGGGTGATGGATATGTTATTTACATTAATTGTAGTGATGGTTTTATGGGTGTACACATATTGAAACTTCTCAAAATCTTTACCTTCAGTAAGAGCATTGTATGTCAATTGTGTCAATAAAGCTGTTAAAATAAAAACCAAGTGTCTGAGATTTTATCAAATAACACCATTTTTCTTCATATGTCTTATTTTGAATATGATCATTGCAGTTATAATTTATATTTCAGAATATTAGCTATGAAGATTAAGATCTGTAAAGTAATGTATATCGCTTGTATTTAAAAAGGGGGATGGAAAGAATACCCCTACCCTTAAGAAACATCCAAAAGGACATTCGATTTACATTTAAAATTTTAAAGTGCATTTCTAAGAATCAAGGGCTGTTTAATCACAAAGCAATAATTTAATGTGGAACAAATTCACTATTCTGGACAACACAAGCCGTGGTGATCAGGTGATTTGGGTTTTACTGAGGAGGCTTTCAGGAGTGAATTTCCCTCTTTCAGTACACTTCTTTTTTTTACCTCTAGACTTTCAAGTCTCAACTAAGAACACACAAAGAAAGTAACTTACCTTAGGATTTTAGTGGGAATTCAATAAACACTTTGAATAAACATTGAAGTGTCTTTTTCTGCACCTCAGTACAAGTTTCTAATGCATGCTCCTGCATGTCTTTATATTAATATAAGATGTAAGGGGCTGCAGGATAGCCCTGTTATCTTTAAAATAGATTTTATTTTTCTTAAATGAGTCATAGTTTTCTGCAAAAGAACAGTTTCATTGTACTCCTTTAAAAGTTAACATCAGAATTTTACAGTTATTTTGAATCTAATAAAAATAATATTTATTAAATGAGTTTTATGTAACAACCACCGCTCAATTGAACCTCATGTTCTTTTTGCCCCAGTTGCTAGAAATTGTTACATCAACATAGGGGTTTTATTTTTGTCTTTATGCACAGTTTTTTTGTTTTATTTTCTTCCAAACTTCAAGGACAAGTGCATTTTTCATCCATAGAGAGAAAAAATAATTACTGTTGCATGGAAATTTATTGTGATATAATAATGAATTCTTGTGCCCCAGTGGGATGAATTTGCCCATAATCGCCCCATAGCAGAATCAGAATGCTAAATGTATAATTTGTTTGTTTATTCTTACATGTCAACATGTGCCAGATTATTCTACACAAAGTATGTAAAATTCATTTGCATAAGAAGCATCAGTTTCAGAATAAATAGAGTTTCTAAACACATTAGGGTTAACGCAGCAAAGAATTTGGTGCTCAGTCGAGATGAACAGTACTGAAATGCCTGTTAACTGCCTCTTTACTTAGGAAGCTCTATGCACATGCTACTTGGATGCTTTTTAGCATAGAAAATCTATTTCTATGGTTCAAACATAATGCAACAAGAGAGACAACATGCTCTACTCTGAACGTAAGAAAACATATGGGCATAATGCCTGATTTTGATGATCCATTCAACCTGGAGTTTAGCCTAGACATGATTCACTAAATCTTAGATGAAAAAGAAACAAAACAAACCTCATACTCCACAGACTTGTGTTAAATTTTGTTTTTGAAACAGATGGCCAAGTAGAAAAGTTGGCTGGAAATTGATTGAATTTGAAAAATCAGATGTGGAAAATCAAGTAAGTCCACTAGTGGAATAGATTGTTTTGGGTCGCAGGATGGTTCTTCACAACATATCCTCAAGAGTTTTTTGTCCCATGTAATTAAGAGCAACAGGCAATTATTATTATTTCCTTATCTTTTTCCTTGGGGAATCTTTATTTCTTATTCTAAAGGTCTCTACTCTCAAAAATATTTCTGGAAACAAATAACAAAGCATATATTTTACTGTCTCTTAACTTCATGCCTTGAATTGTACTTAGAAATTTTTCTCACCCCTTAATGGTCATTGCTCACCACATTTGTAGATAGTTATCATGTCTGTCAACCTTAATCACTGCCTAGACAATCTGCACATATCTATTAGTGTAATATATACTATATACATATACATACACACACACACACACCCGTATGCATGTATACATACATACACACATACTCAATCATGGTATCATTTCTGAGAGGGATTTATAAACAAAATTTACTTGAGTAGTCTTTTTCTCCCTTCATTGAATTCATTTTAGCTTTCACTCTTGGATTTTATATTCTGTGACTGTCTCCCTCTTCTCAGACCCTATTTTTTGGGCATCTTCCAATTCAATTTGAGGAAAACATGTAGATTTTAAGATATGAGAGATTCAGTTGGAAGCCAAAAGATATAATTTAAAAAAATGTCAAAACCAATTCAAAAAATAAATGAAAGGAATAAAATAAAGAATATATCTTGATGCCAACTTAAAATCAGAAAGTATTTCAGCTCATGAGTGGCCAGAATGATGTATTAGAACCATTTTCATTGTTTTCCTCCACATGTGGAATAACATACATCACAAGACCAGTCTCCACAGTCCTCATGTTACTCTGTGTCGGTCTGAAGTGGAAAAGCAAGATGGCAGACCCCTGAAAGGACACATTTACATGGAGAATTACTATGGAGGGCAATCACTGCTCTTTGGTCACTATTGGCCCTGACAAATTCTTCTGAAGAAGTGATGATGGAGAAGATAGCTGAAGAAAGGCCTTCAAAATGGAAATTCAAAACCCTATTGCATGCATAAAGCATTCCCCTGAGGAAGCACTAGGAGAGTAGTAGAACTCGTTTGATAATTATTTAATAACACATAGACACACATGTGCAAGCTAAATTGGTTTCTGTGTCAGATCTGAGCCACCTTAAGAACATGAGATTCCTCAAAGGAAGACTTCCAAGTTGAGAGACTGACAATGGTATGTTCACTTTCAGTTTGCTCTTAGCATATTGAGTTGGATCTTGATATACATTTGGCCCACATCATATCATGTAAGATTATATCATCAACTAAATCAGTCCTCACGAAATGAATGTGCTGCTTGGAAAAAAATGATGGAAATCGCACACGGACAATGCAAGATGAGTGCGCAAGAAAATGGCAGAGCTAGTTCTCCCGTCCTGAGTTTGAATTCTTTCTTTTTTTTTTTTTTTTTTTTTTTGTGTTTTTTGGGCAGGGCTGGGTTTGAACCTGTCACCTCCAGCATATAGGGCCAGGGCCCTACTCCTTTGAGCCACCCCTGAGTTTGAATTCTTGCTAGGACACCTTATGAAGCACAGCGGTTATGAACCACTCATAACAGATGCTGAATTCCTTGAGAAACTAGCTAATGAACCCCAAGAACCCAGAATAAGAGAACTAAATTCTGTAAATTTTTTCAAATATATTTAACATTTTATTATACCCAAGGCAGTATTCCCTCAGTCTTCACTAAGTATATGGACATGTGATTAAAAACCTCTCTTGAGGCTTTCTGTTTATTAATAGAGTTCAAAATTCCACTGCAATTTTATAACTTTTATAACAGTATCAAAAGGGCTGAAATCAGACATGGAGAATAGTAAGATACAAACTAAAACACAATCTGCCCTCAGTGTCCTTGAGTTTAGTATCTGCAAATTCAACCAACCGTGGATCAAAAAATATTTGAAAAAACTACAAATAAAAACAATACAGTACAATAATTCAATAGATAGCATTTACACTGTATTAGGTATTGTAAACATATTTAGAGATGATTTAAAGTACACAAGAGGGTCAGTGTAGGTTATATGCAAATATTATGCCATTTCCTATAAAGAGTCTATACGTCCACAGATTTTGGTATCTACAGAGATCTTGGAAATGATGTGCAACAGGCAGCAAGAAGAAACTGTACAATACTTTGGCAGTAAATATAGACATGGAGAAAATATTTTTTATATTCAAAGAAACAATATTACAACAAGTGCTCATTGTGGGAGATCTGCCATGCAGTTGGGTGAAGGAACACATGTTTCCAATATGCCTGAACTTACGATAGTTTCCAAATTCTGTTTTAGTAATGAAATATAGAATTATTTTGTGAAGCCCTTGACTAAAAAGTTTTACTGGACTTATTTCTTTTTTTAATTAAAACATCAAACTGTATCAGTATAAACTCATAGAATGGCAGCTTGCCTGATATTTTTGTAAATTTCTTATGAATGATGATGCAGGAAGGATATAGAGTTAGCATCAGGCTTAAAATATTTTCATTACAGGGCATCATAGAAAATCAGAGAAGTTGAGGCCAGATGCACACAAAATGCTATGGTATGTCTCTGAGCATATAAACGCAACAATAGTGATAGCTGGCATTAACAAAGCACTTTTTCATGTCAGCCTCTGTTCTTAATGACAACATATATTCACTCCTGTAGTCATTAGAACTCTGTACAGAGTGATCCAATTATCATGCTCATTTTTAAAATATGAAGATTGAAGCACAGAAAAGTAAGAAAATCTCCCACACACCAGGTAGTTAGAATGTGGTCTAACTGGGCCAATCTTGTCAGTCCTACCTTGGAACCAATAACCAAACTCTACTGTCTTTCTGATCTATGTACCTCTATGAGGTGTCTTTTTTCAGTGATAGCAGCCATTAATATCAAAAATCAAAGTAAACAGAAGCTAAAAGCAGACTTTCAAATCACTGCATTTTAATCACATTTTCTTCCTAAAATATTTAAAATTTTTTTTCAAGCAAAGAAAGGAGCTTCTTAATCATTAATAAGTACAACCAACAAACACAGTATTTTTAATTTCATCTTTACAATGTCCTCCAAATTTTCTATTTTTATACATTTTTTCATCACATGTGCAACATATTTGTGCCTGTCCACAATAAGTCTGTGTGTGTGTGTGTGTGTGTGTATACTTGTACCAGGCTATCAGTAAAAAATGTATACTGATGTCGGTAGCATCAGAAACCTTTGGGGATTGGTGACCTGAAGAAAGAATTGTTATTAATGAAAAGAACAATTGAAAAACAGGCATGATAGTGGGAACAGTAATGTGAAGTCTCGGAGGGGATCGGTGGGAATGTGAGAAGGACAGCATGGCTGAGGAGACCACAGAGAGGAGGGGTTGGTGGGGATGGTGTGAGACGAGAGGGGAGAGAGTGTCATGGAGAGGAGAGGGAAGAGGGGTCTGGACCCAGGCTCAAGACAGAACGAGGTCAGTGGGAGAAGAAGGTGGCAGAGAAACGGAGCAAAGTTGTACAGGGATGATAATAAATACATCTGTGAACTGATGACATTTATCTATCAATCACCTAAGAGAAAATGGTAGTTTCAGTGATGAAAGACAAGGCAATGGAAAAGAAGAGGATGGATTTGGCATTTTGATAAAATAAATTTGCAATTATCTACTGAATTTAGGAAAAATAAAAACAGGTACACAAATCTTGTAACTTTAAATTCTGCTTATACCCATAATTTCTGATACTTAATTAACAGTGACTTGAGACACTGCAGCATTTTATTTCTCATTGTATGAAGTTCTTAGTAATTTAAAGAAATTTATGATTTTTTAAATTGGATGAGGAATCAATCCTTTTGTATCCTAAGTAATTCTGCCTTCTAATTTACAGTTTTGCAAGAGATGAGAATGCCATGTGAAAGACTGTCCCTATAACCATGTAACCATATGAAAGACTGTCCCATTCAGAGACACAACTTAGTATACATACAAGCACTCATGATTTTCAAATTTCCCATCCGAGAGATCTCTCTTCTCTTCTCTTCCCTTCCCTTCCCTTCCCTTCTCTTCTCTCCTCTCCTCTCCTCTTCTCCTTTATTCTTTCTTTTCTTTTCTTATCTTCTTCTTTTTTTTTCTTTACATGGAGTTTCACTTTGTGGCCTAGGCTAAAGTGCCATGGCATCACAGGTCACAGCAACCTCATACTTCTGGGCTCAAGTAATCTTCTTGCCTCAGCTTCCCAAGTAGCTGGGACTACCATAATTCCTGGCTACTTTTTTTCTCTATTTTTAGATGGAGTCTCACTCTTGTTCAGCCTGTTCTCAAACTCCTCATTTCAGGCAATCACCAGCCTCAGCCTCCCAGAGTGCTAGCATTACAGGCATGAGCCACCATTCCCAGTTGAGAAATTTTTGTTTGTTTGTTTTTTAAAACATATCTTTTTCTAGACTGTTGTTCAAAAATGAAGGAAAAAGCTCCCTTTCTTTTAAGGGAGGAAAAGGGCACTGTGGGTGGGTTATGGGTTTAAGGTCACTGCAGAGTGCTATGTTCTGCTGCTTGTCGTAGAATGTCGATTTGTGGCTCTGAAGCTCCAGAACCTTGAGGCTGAAGGCAGTGCTGGAGAAGTACTCCTGAGTATTAAATGGTTTTCCCTTTATCCATGCTGTATTGTGAACATTCTGGAAGCTTTGCTTATAAACACTTATATAACTTTAAATCTCTGGAGAAACATTGAGACCAAGAGTCAGTAGAAAATCTTTAGTAGAAAGAAAGAGAGGAAAGAAAGACAGAGAGAGGGAAGAAAGAGTATATAAATGAATAAGTCAGGAGTTTTATAAGCTTTGCAGTAGTAGGAGAAAGTAAAATTGAACTTTGCAGTAGCAGATATTTAATTAACTTGAGATTTAAAATGATTCTATGAATTTTGTGAAGACTGTGTACTTTAACTGAAAAGGTTTTTCAAATTTCTTCCTATATTCAATATGAACTTCAGGAAAAAAAAATCTTTTAATGATTATCCTGAAAAGGCAGAGTACACTGAGATATTCTAGGGAAGCAGAGGGTTCAGGATCCATTAACTCAAATTTATCAGATTCTTTTAACTTGAAGTGTTAATACAAAACGCATTAGAATTAATCACTCCTTACCCAGGTCTCACAGACCTGTGTGTTAAGAGGCCTTAAATCACCTGTGTTCCTCTAATGGGACAATATGGGACTAGGGCACAAGAGTGTGAGGAGTGAAAAGTGTAAGGAGGGTCATTATTATGTCCTATGAATCATCGCAACATAATAGCAGGCAGCTAATTAGGACAAGGTTTTTTCTCAGGTAGATATTGGAAATATTGAAGTGCCACTGTCCTTTTCACATTTTTCTTTTTTTTTAATTTTATGTCTATGGATTTTCATGCTAAACTTAAATTAAGGACCTGACCAGCTGAAAATGGACAGAGTTATTATCTTGAAATAAAACTTTGGTTCATTCCACAACTGTGTCTTACTAAATTCAAGGGTTTTTTTTTTTTTCCACTTAGACCGTTCATTAGTGAATCATGAATGGATATCTTTCTTAGTGTGAAACATTTTTTCATGTCTGGATTGGATGATTAGATACCTTTTACTAAGGTCAAGAATAAGGCCTCCTTTGGGGTACAAAAAGTAGAAGTAACTTCGGGCATTAAAAATTCATTATAGTTATTCTTTGTTCTTGACACTCAAACATCATTCAAACAAGAACAGGATTTACTGTGTTTGAATCTTTGCAGAATTTTAGAACAGAAGCTCACACATTAGTGATGAAAAACAGGGGAAAATGTGTGACTCATGTCCCTTATATTCTCCTGGAGAAACGCTGGTCTTTCTTAATAAGGTCTCACGTTTCTTTTTGTTCTGTTTTTTTTTTTTTAATTCTTTATTAAATCATAATTGTATACAGTAATGCATTTATTCGGTACAATGTGTTGATTTGATATACAATGTGGAATGGTTACATCTAACTGATTAACATAACTGTCTCCTTGCTTACTTGTGGTGGCAAAAAACATTCATACTCTATTCTTAATAGTATAGAAATGCATCATTGCATGATGCACGTTAGGTTGAATCTCCCCAAGTTTCTTTTTGACTGAGCTTCCAACTCCTTAATACGGAAACTATCAAAAACTGAGAGCTAGCATCTTTCATTTCCTTATTTCCAAAGGGAGGATAATAATCTAAAGCCTGTGTGTGGAAGAGAAAGAGTTATGAATGTTCAGAAACATTTATTGGAGGTACTTGTAACACAGCAAGACCATGTTTGTTGTGTGGTTTGGGCCTTGGGAGCAATTTGATACATCTGCCAGTCCAGCAGTTCCACTGATGTGACTGCCTTTCTCTTTTCATTCATTTCAATCTTGAAGAGGAAAGACTGATGAGGAAACTTGTTTTGGTGTCATCTGGGAAGTCTTTTTTTTTTTTTTTTTGTAGAGACAGAGTCTCACTTTATCGCCCTGGGTGGAGTGCCGTGACGTCACACTGCTCACAGCAACCTCCAGCTCCTGGGCTTAAGCGATTCTCTTGCCTCAGCCTCCCGAGTAGCTGGGACTACAGGCGCCCACCACAGTGCTCGGCTATTTTTTTGTTTTGCAGTTCGGCCGAGGCCGGGCTTGAACCCGCCACCTTCGGTATATGGGGCCAGCGCCCTACTCGCTGAGCCACAGGAGCCGCCCAATCTGGGAAGTCTTTTCAGAAAAGAGATTCTAGTTAGGGATCACCAGTGGTAGTATTTGGAGTAAGTTTCCTTATACATTCTAGATATTTTAATTTACTTATTAATTTAAATCATTGATTTTTTTCTTCTAAAACTTGCCATGTAATATTAAAATATTGCTTAAGTAGATAAAAGGTTCTGAATTATTAAAAAAGTAAAAATAAAATCATTGCCAAATTATGTTAGCAATTACTAAAAATTATTTGTTAAAAAATACAATGTGACAACAGAAATAGTTTGGAAGAATTAGCTTGTAAGATTACCATACAGGACAATAAAATGGTAATCTTCTAGATAGTAGGAGTAGAGCTTTCTACTAAATATGAATGAAATATTGCACTCATAATTTGCAGAAATTCCTATAGATTTGGAAATAAATCTTCTCAAAGCCTCATGAATATTTGTGGTAAGAGCCAGCATGAATCCCCTGCAAACCCCATGTATCTACATGCTAGTCTCTCATAGGCTTCTATCGTCATGATTATGGAAGACAAAATAAGGAAAGTTCCCCCTTCCTTACTGTTTTGTTTCAGTTGTGATTTAAGCTCCCCCTTGATTATCTCTCTGTCTCCCATGATATCTTTGATTATGATTTCAGCCAGGTGTTACCTGTACACAGATATTTTATACAAGTATTTCCACTGGGTTTATAACATATAAAACATTTATTATCCCAGATACTAAAACTTCTTAGTGATGGGTAAGAATGAATAAAAATTTTACATGATACATTATTTAATCTATTACTGCTTCAGAAGTTACTCCAAACCTACTGGCTTAAAACAACAAGCATTTATTATACTATGTCAAACTTTCTGTAGTTCGAGTATCTTGGCACATATTAGTGAACTGCCTGTGGTTTGGGGTTTCTCATGAGGTTTCGACTGGACTGCTGTCTTCTCAAGTCTCAATTGGGGGAGCTCTGCTTCCAAGGTCACGCAAGTGAATATTCTCACACTTCATGTCCCCATTGGCTATTGACCAGTTCCTTGCCATGTGGGTTTCTGCATAAACCAGCTCCCAACATAGCAGTTGGCTTCACTCAGAGCTAGCCAGCATGAGAGTGGTAGAGCAAGCCAGGTGGAAGCAATAGAATGCTCAAAAGATAATTTCAGAAATGTCATACTATCACTTTTGGTATATTCTATCCACTGGAAGGAAGTAACTAGGTCCTGTCTATACTAAGAAGGAAAGGATTACAGAAGGACATTAATGAATCAGTGAGAGATACTTTAGAAGTTGACTATAGTAGAGTATATGAAACATACTACATTTATGACAGTAATTTATTTACTTAGACTATTTATTTATTTATTATTTTTTAGAAACAAGGTAGTGTTCATAATCTAGGCTAGAGGGCAGTTGTGTGATCATAGCTCACTTTAGCTTCATACTCCTGGGCTCAACATAACTTCTTGCCTATAGGCCTATGCCACCACACCCAGCTAACTAAAAGAAAAAAAATTGTGTATACAGAGTCTCTCTTTGATACTCAGGCTGGCCTGGAACTCCTGGCCTTCAGCAATCCCCCTGTCTTGCCCTCTCAAAGTTCTGGGATTACAGACATGACCATCACACCAGGCCTATATTTTTTGTTCTAATAAATTATTTTCAACATTATCATAAAATTAATTGTCCTTTAATTATTTTGTTTATTGCTAATTAGAGCCTTTGGGAAGTAGATTATCCAATTCAACAGTTAATTTTGTATATTGGGGGACATTTTTACTAAGTATAGTTAGAAGAAAAAATTCACCACAATTTTTCTTAGAATAATATTAAATGAATATTAAATTAAATATTATATTTGTAGAGAAAAAATCAAGTTTATTAATTTTGGATTTTTTATTCAAAGTAAAATATAGAAAGTTTATGATTTGGGTGTTTTAAAATAGATTCACTGAAATAGTGTGAGAATTTTGTCATTTAACTCCATCTCACAGCATCTTTCTAACAATTTTCCTTTTTCTCTTTCTGTTTATTCCATTGCTGGAAAGGTGATTTCCTGCATTTCCTCTTCTTAAGCATCTTCTCAATTTAGAATAAAACTGCTCAAAAATAAAAGTTCCTTATTCTACTGCATAAGAAACCGAGTAACCATAGTCATTCTGAAAGAATAGACAATGACGAATACATGTTGGGCAGTCAAAAATTCTCTATTTTTGCAAATAGATCATTCTTAAAAAAAGAATTTAGTATAATGCAACAGGGCAAGTATTTATATTCCATTGCAAAGAGACCTGCTTCATTAGCAATTATTTACTATGACATCTAAAACATGTCTGGAATTATGTTAGGTCTGTCTGGATGTTCCCTGGTTCTGCAGTTCTCAGTGTCTTCTTGTTGGCAGTGATAAGGTTGCTATCGCCTTCCTGGTATGTGGAGCAGAGGGGAAACACCTCCATGAGGAGAACTGATGTTCTGCTCTAAGGCAGATTGAGGAGGGGCGTAGTGATTACTCTCTGTGTGCTTTTTCATAACTGCCTTTAGCTCAAAATAATTCTAATGCTAGGCTGGCATATTTTGGTATGGTATACTCTGAACATCTCCAACATTAAGAATTTTTTTATAGAGTTTTGGGGCCCTAACCCCGGTTCTCAGCTTGCATTCCCTTTCTAATTTGTAAGGGTGATTTTAGTCCTATAGTTCAATTTGAACAATGTTATAATAGAATTTGTTTCAAAAGTTACTAAGGGGGAAAGTTGAATAAAATATGTAGAAGTAAACTAATATTTAAATTTATTTATTTATTTATTGTATATATATATATGTACACCCCTCAAATGATATTTTTTATTTTATTTTTTAGTAGATCATAACTGTGTACATTACTGCATTTATGGGGTACAATGTGCTGATTTTATATACGATTTGGAATGCTTACATCAATGTGGCTAACATACTTTTCACCTCACTTATTTAATGTTACCAATAGTAGTTTGTCTTATACTCAGACACATTCCATTTCATAACTTCAAGTAATTTCCTCCTAAAATGTATTTGATGAATAGTTCTCCTTTGTCTCAGTAGAAGATACATTAATGGTCAGGCATATTTTGGCTGTGAAATTTGCATTTAGCTTAGATACCTGTTTTGTCTTCTTATAGTGGAAAATTACTAACATATTTCTAGTTATCAGTCAATTTACATTTTCTCTATCATTTCCTCACTAGTTGTCAAATTACTAGAAGCTGTATTGGAAAACAAGTCCTCCAAACTACTAAAATTTTCTCTTTTTCTTTTTCTAACCCTAGTTTTTAATTATCCAACTTCTCTTCTCAACTTTGTCATTATTTATTTGAAACATTTCTTTTAGAAGAAAGTAAAGGCTCGAGTCTATTTAAATCTAGATGTAGTTCTCATCTCTAATATGAATTTAATTTTATAAAAACAATATAATTATCATTCCTCCCTACCAAATATTCTGTCTTTTGGAAACTTAAGTTCACATGATCACCATAAATCTGGAAAGTTATCTAACAACTGGATGTTCAATGTAATATTTGATTTTGACGTGAAACAATGGAAATCCAAAGACCATTCAAAAGATTACAAGAAAGTCAAGCCCATTCTTCAAGATTTTTATCAATATTTAATTTAGGACTAAGCTGACCAGATGTAGCAACATTTCTAGCAAAATGAAAGTAGAGAAAAAAAATCTTCTGTTTTATTAATTTTTAAAAGTCCAAGGTCTTGAATATTTTGACAAAAGCAGGGTTAAAAAAGTAATCATTGAAAATGCAATATGTTTTTATACAAGTAAGCTTTGTCACGAAACCTTACATTCATCGTTTCTTGATCTGAAATTGTCATGACTCGTATCAGTATATTTATAACAAGGTCTTGATTATTTAAAATGTAACCAAATAACAGGAGGGACCAGGACCCACCTCACCACGCTGGAGTCAGTCCTTCTTGGTTCGGTTTCAGGTGTTTGGCTCATTGAGGAATCTCTTCTAGGGCCCCTCGAGTGAATGTTGGGGTGATTACCATCTGGATAATGAGGAGAGGGAAGCTGCAGGCAGATGGACTTGTTTCGAGATCGTGGTGAGGCCTAATGCCCCCCTCCGAATCCTAAGACCAGAAGACAGCTACAGGGCCAAACTGTCTCAGAAATGCTTTTGTGTGCTTTTATGCAACCTCATAAATTTCCAAATGTGTTGTGCTCAAACCAAACAGAATATATTTCTAATTTACAATTGCTGCTCTGTGAGATAGTGGCCAGTTTTCTGTGCAATAAAATGGTACATCAAGATTTGTAGGCAGTTCTCATTGTGAACACAGTGCATTGGGACAGGCATAAATGATACCATTAAAGATTCATCCCACAACCCTCACTAGAACTTTATATGGCTACATGGTGTTACTTTTAATACAGATTTAGAATATATTTTTTCTTTCCTTTCAGTTTATGGCTTAAATATGTGTGGTTTGTTTGGTTTAGCACCTGTTTCTATGGTAATCATTCAAGATGGAATACCTCCCATTAAGGTTTCTTCTCAGCCATTTCTCCAGACCCTCATTAAGAGAAATGCTTGTGAGATTTCCTTGAAAGTAAGTGCAGCTCATCTCCTCTGCTCATGACCTTTCAGGGATGAAGCCCAAACCCCAGGCTAAGCTGAGTTTCCTTCTCTCAAACAAGTCCTGGAGTAAGGAAATTCATTTAATTTTCTCAGTCTGAGGACTTCATTAGAGATAAAAAGTTATGTGTTAAAAAGAAAGAAACAGAAAAAGAGTCAAAAATTCATAATAGTAATAAATTTCTTTTTGTTGAAAATAAGGGACGGCATTGAAGACATATGCAATTTGCCTAGTGCTTTACATACTACGTAGTAAATATGACAGAAAACTAGATTTGCTCTCCTGTATCTTTGCCATGTCAGAACTGAGGATTGCCTGAATAGATCTAGTGCTGTACACGTTAGGGTCTTTCAAAGGTTCTATTTCTTTCTTAAATGTAAATATTATTACACCTCGTATAAAATACTTATTGGCTTCTCTCTTGCTTTTATCTTTCAAATTGGTATTGATTTTTGGATCACTGTTCCCCATAATTATTTGATTATCCATTCATTCAACTAATTAAACTAACTTGCACACAATACTATTTACACAAAAGTCTACAACTTTCAGGATTTATGGATTTGCTGCAGACCGTCCAGCAATTTCTCAAATTTGGAACACCTGGTACATTTCTTCTTTCTCTTCAGCATGTGAACTCTGTTGTGACTCAGGCAAAACTAACAAACGAACAAAATCACAAACATTACCTGTAAATTGGGATGTTTTAGAGTCAGTTAAATGTGCATTTCTCTTTGCACATCCATTTGCCTTAGACGAGGCTCTGTGCCTCCTCCCATCCACAGTAAATTCACTATCTCGAGTTTCCCACCTGTCACCCCTTCTTCACTGGCGTCTGGCTTCCATTCTACTCAAATTTTTCTTGATCAGACCACTATAACTTCTTAGTTTTGACAGTAATGGGCAGTTTTAAAATCGTTATCTGACTTTTTCTCTCTTCCACATTGGACTTTTCCATAGAAACAAAGAAAAGAAAAAATAAATAAATACTTTCTAGGTCATTTCAACTGCCCCTTCTTGATTTTCTTTACATCTCTTGATCATCTTGACACAGTCTTTCCTGGCATCTCATCAAAACTTTTCGCCTCCTGTATTTCCTGGGTGAATGCACATAGGCTTCTGGCCTGTTCTATCTCTATTCCTAACCAAGACTGCTGCGGTGCTAAAATGTGAAGTCTAAAAATTACTGTGCATTGTCTCTTGTCAGTCTCACAGATAACCTCAAAATCAAAATTTCTCTGTAAATTTTTTTTCCTATGTATTCTGTATCTCAATGAGAGACATTTCTGTAACTTCAATTATCCAATACAAAATCTTGGTGTCATCCTCTGCTCCTCTTCCTCTTCTGACACATCTATTTGGTGACCAAGTCTCCTAAACTCAAACTTTTTTACATCCTTTTCTGTATCCTCTTATTCATTTCGGATATATTCATGAAGTAGAGCTGATTGGATTGGGTAAGGAAATGAAAAAGAAGGTTTATCACAATTTTATATATATATATATATAAATCAGTATACATAAACATAAACATATTTATATATGCATATATATAATTTGTTATAATTATGTATTCGTATATATAATATATGTACAAATAATTATATATATTTACATATATATACACAGAAAATAGAATTGTAGTAGAATTTCTCTTGCAGCAAAAGTCAATTTTTGTTTTCAATGTTTTCCAATTGATTCGATGAAACCCAGCCACATTATGGAGTATAATTTACTTACAGTTAGCTGATTGTAGATGTTAACTACATCTGCTAAATACGTCACAGCAACACCTAGATTAATATTCAATTAAACAACTAGGTACTATGACCTGGCAAAGTTGACACATAAAACTAATCTTTATGAGTAAGAACAGTCGTTAGCTTCCAAAAAAGATTTGAGCTTCCTGGAGTTGATGTGTATTAGCATAGTATTATTTCCTCTGGATTCTTACTAGTTGTTCTGAGGGGAAATGGGAGAGGGATAAGATGGTTCAGTTCCTGTAACTGGTCCACCATCTTTGGCTTTCTTTGTTATTATAATCCCATAAAGAAAAGTAATCTGGTTAATAAATTCACATGAAATTACTTGTGCCTGTATGAGGTACTCTCCTTCTCAAGAGTGTTTAAAAAGTGAGAGACTAGCACAAAACAAGGAAGAATCCTAGATATCAGAAAAGAACACTTTAATAGTAGGTTGTTCTGCTTAAATCACAGCATATGGCTGTCTACTCTGCCCGAATACGCAGCTGAGCTGGTAGGGCACACTCATCTTCCCTCTAGACCTGGCGAAGTTCATAGGATTAGCCCAGTGGCTTCACGGGAGGGAAGGCAGCCCAAAGAATTATAATTCATAAAAACATGGTCATTGAAACCCTGAGGTAAATAGTGGGTCATCAGTATGCTACAAGTAAAGAAGAAACAAGTTGAAAGCAAAAGTCTAAAAAATAAATGCACAGCTTGAAGGTTGTGGTGATGATTGCATTCAGCCCATGATTTTTTTTTTTTTTTTTTTTTTTGTCAATTTGTTTCTTTTTCCCTCCTGGCAGTTGAATTGTCTGCTTTTTTCCTTGAAGCCGCTAAGGCTTGAGAAAGAAAACAACAGAGGCATTTTAATTAACTTAGATGCAGTGTTTGCTCGAAGAGTAGTCACTCTGAAATAACGTGGTCTCGTCTGCGCTGGCAGCAGCAGTTTCAAAGGTTCTACTAGAAGAATAAGGGAGGCTTACATTTAAACTAAAAGTAACACGACAGTTACAAGCTCTGCATTCATGCTGTGTTCAAAAGCTTCCTCTATTTCAATTTCCCTTCCTTTCAGAATAAGTAGGGAGGAAGAGAGTAAATAATATCTTGTAGAAAGTTTCCTCCTGTGGGACTCCATCTTTCTGCAGTGAGCTCCTGCACATTCCCTACTCAAAGGACATAAATGAAGACCTCCAGGGGAATTTTAAAGAAAAAGATCACCAGAAAGGTGACACTTCCAGAAATAGTACCATGGTGTTCTCTCATTAGCTTTGGCGGGTGCAGAGCTGCTTCTCTTGAAGAATTCCTCTTCAAATGTTGCACTTCTAAACATGGCATCCTAAAAGGAAGTGGAAACTCCTTGCTCAAAAATAATTCATAGTCTCTTGCTATCTAACCTGCATTAAGAGTAAAGTATCCAGAAAGCATAGAACCTAATTTACTTTACTTACCTAGTATTTTCACTTGCTCTTGCCTAGTCGCTGTGATATTTGTGACAGAGCATTTTAGATAGTCCTCAATGACTCTGTCTCCCTGTATAAACACCAAGGGTAATTCCCTCACCTTGTCTGTAGACTGGATCTTACACTTCCTTTCCAGTGGAAAGAATGTGATGGGATGTCACTTCCAAGAATGGGTCACAAAAAGGCTTTGTTTTCCATCTTGAGCATCCTTTCTCCCTTTTTTATTGGTTTACTTTTAGGAAAACCAGTTGCCGTGTTCCTAGCTGTCCTATGGAGTGGTTGATGCAGCAGAGAACTTACGTCACTAGCCAGCAGTCAGCAGAGTCCTGTGGCCAGTCAATAACCTCACTAATGAGGTCAAACTCTCCCAGAGGTTGTGAGATGACTGCAGCCTAGCCAGCTGCCCTGTGAGACATCCTGACCAAAGGATCCATCTAAGCAGTACATTGGCTGGTAACGAGCAGAAACTTTAAGCTAGTGAATATTTGTTGTTCTCAGCTGCTAAATATTGACAGATTTCTTTTTATTCATCAGTAGTATAACTAATGTATATGGTGTAACTAATATATTATTTTTCTACTATACTTAATATATTTTCTCTTACCTGGTATGAAAAGTAAGAGAGGATGAGCAGATATCCAGATAATCCGATCAGTTTAAATAAACCAGATGCCCTATCTACCACTCCTCAGTTTCACTGTCTTCATTGAGTAAGTTAACTTGGTGATAGCCAAATTTCTTGCTTTGCTTCCTTCTATACTCAGTAAAAAGGCTACACAGTCCAGGACACAGGACATTATTTTCCATGCCCCCCTTTGGCTTATCTATTTAGAAAGTTGTCAACAACACTGGCAAAGGTTATTTAAAAGATGTTAAGATTGCTTAAAAAGATGTTAATGTTACCAATGTTTTGCAATAAAACATTTGAATACTAAAGCACACAGTAGAAAAGTTTCAAAAGTAAAGACTTCTAGTAGTAGGGTTTGCAGGAGAGTCAGTTGTGTAAATATAAGTCATTTGTGTAAATTAGCTTTTTGCTAATTGGCAAAAGCCCAGCATAAGACACATAATCATGCCAGAGAGCAATAAGAAGGAGAATTAGATGACTAGACATTATTATGGTCATGGTAACATAAGTGATGGAATCCGGTAATGAAGTTAACGATATTTACAGAGAGCAGTAAATAATAACAGTGGACATTTTTGAATGTTTATTACATCCTAATCACTGCCACAGTTAATCTTTATAATAAACTTTTGAGACAGGTACTATTATCATCTTCATTTTACAGATGAGGAAATGGAGGTTAGGAAAGGTGAAGTGACTTGTGTAAAATCATGCAGTGAATGGCAGATCAAGGACTGGAACCTATTTTTCTTGTTGTCTTAGGGTACACTAAAGGTAGAGTGAAAATAGATTGAATTCAGTGGTAACTGAAATCTTCTGTAATTGTTTACGGATAGGTCTGTGATCCTCTCTTCATTTCCACATTTCTCCATTCCTAACCTCACTTGGGTGAGATGAGTCCATTAAATGAGATTTCTGTTGGCCAATAATAGCTTTACATCTGACAAAGGGCTCATCTAATTTCCTTCTGAATAGAAGTTAAAAGAAACTGATAATTACATTTTCTGAGACCAGACAGGATATGGGATGTGTAATTACATCTATTTTTTAAGACAAATTTTAAAACTGAAATTACTCTTTTACGTAAAATTATATGTCCTTTTTTAAAAACTAGCAAACTTATCCAACCAGGTATGTCAATGCAGAGAAAACTAACTCCCTTCTTTCTCAGGGAGAAGGAAACTTCTCTGACTTTGCTCACCCTAGTGACAAGAACATTTTGCTCAAAGCTTAAACTTCATTAGTAGGGGCATCAAGTATTTTGTCAGAAAATACCTGGATTTAAAACAAAATATATGAATTTGATTTCTGGCTCTTCCAGGATGCTCTTATATGCCATTAGGTAAGTGACTTTGATTCACTTTTATAAAAAATAGATTATGCTTAAAGAGAATACCATTGTGAGACTTAAATAAAATGACAAAAATAGAATTCCTTTGTAAACTGTCCTAGACTATAAATATGAAATAATAACTTCATGAATATGATTAAAATCCCTCTAGAATGTCCGAATTTCTTTTTAAAAGATTTTTTCTATTTTCAACTTTTTTTACTGTAAATTAATAAGTACACCAAGTTTGAGTAACCATAATAATTTTCCTTGAGCCTAGTAATCTCTGGGCATACAAATAAAATTGAATAAGGCTCTAGACAGCCAAACCGTGTCCAATCCCAGTCAAGTAAGGTGGTATCCTTCTTCCAGTCTTAACAAATACTAGGCAGTGTCAGTGATGTTCCAGATTAGTGCTGCAGAATTAAAATCCAGAAAAGAACAGAAGAGAACAAAACACTTTCATGTTTTTGAACACCAGAAATGTAAAGTAGCACAGTACATAAACCCTTAAATACTATAGCAGTGGTTTTCTTCTATGGTTAGACAGTGATCTGCCTGCCAATTTGGTATATTTGGGTATTGGTGTATACTTGGTATATACGTGTGTATGCATGTGTTTATCACACACATATATACACACTTAGATACATATGCCTCCAGGAATACATACGAACACGTATTCCAATAACCATAGCCTACTGGACGCATAGGTTCAAATCTATGTGAGTGGGACATGGTATTAGAGAGGTATGGGTTTCCATACTTTTTTTTAATTTATTTTTTAATTTTTACATATACGTGTATTTATTAGGTTTCCACGTTTTCCTTCACAAAATTAAAAAGACTTAAAATTTAATAACAATAACAATGTTTAGGGTTAGGACTAGAAACAAAAACCTCATAAAGGATGAATAAAGATAAATACCTTCAGAAAAGAAATCAGACAAATGCTGCATCAAAATATTAAGCAATAATAATAATAATGCAAAGAAAGTAACATTCACATTGTCAGATAAGAGTATGTCTATTATATATCAGAACATATGAGCAAAGATTTTGTTGCCCTGATTCACGCTTCTCTTTGAACCTAAAAGGAAATAAATAAAGAAAACATCTTTTAACATTGAAATTTTTTTAACCATATATAAAACATTTTTTTTTTTTTTTTTTTAGAGACAGAATCTCACTTTATCGCCCTGGGTAGAGTGCCGTGGCGGCACACTGCTCACAGAAACCTCCAGCTCCTGGGCTTAAGCGATTCTCTTGCCTCAGCCTTCCAAACAGCTGGGACCACAGGCACCCGCCACAGCACCGGGCTATTTTTTTGTTTTGCAGTTCGGCCGAGGCCGGGCTTGAACCCGTCACCTTCGGTATATGGGGCTGGCGCCCTACTCGCTGAGCCACAGGAGCCGCCCTATAAAACATTTTTAACCATGATTAACACATCTTTAAAAAAAAATACTTAAAAGGAGTTTATCTATATTGATTTTAAAAATGTTACTGGATAAAATGATAGAATATTCAGTGGGATGAACTTTGGTGGTTCTTTCGTCCTGTGGTTCTTTCTCATTCATGGCTGATTTTCACTTCTCAGAAATATTTGGCAATGTGGAGACATTTTTGACAGCCACAACTTGAAAGATAGATGCTACTGGAATCCAGTAGTAAGGACCAAGGATAATGTTAAACACTCAAAGAGTACACGGGGCAGCAAGCCCACAACAAAGAATTAACAAGTCTAAATGTCAGTGTGCTGGTGTTGATAAATCCTATATTAGATGACACTTGGTAACATTGAGTCTTTCAGATTAAACTACAGTAGGATCCTAACTACTAAGGGGCTATAATGAAAGTATTAGTTCCCCATCCTTTGGTCCTTTCTCCCTTCTCCATCTAACTTAAGGGTCTTATCTTCATCACCCCAAAATACTATTTCATCCTTTTTTATCTGAAGTCAAAATTTATGTGGAACGACTGTGGGAACTCAAAAGACACTATGGACTGAAAAGGCATTAATGTGCTATTGACACCAACTGTAAATCTTTATCTCTTCTGCTGCTGACAATGCTATCTCAAAGATTTCAAGGAGTCTAAGAGAAGTAGACTCTCAAGTAAAAAACAGCTGTCTTAGGGGCAACCTAGGTGATGTAGAGGTGGTGCTGCCCTGCAGGTGTAGAGGACGCCAAGAGCCTGATGAGCAAGATGATTTGCAGCTGGGGGGTAGGCCCTCGGCCAATTCGTCCCAGGTACTCCTTATGGAGAAAGAACCCGAGCCCGGCGATCCTTGGGCGTGTAGTCATTGTCTAATACTCCCCTCACCTGTCTTGTGCTGTCTCAATAAAAGGCTACTGCGGAGGTTGCTCAGGGCTACCTTGCGATCAAGGTTAGCCTGCCTCCCACAAGCTTGTATTTCTAATCCGCGTCTCGCCTGGTTCCTTTCTGCCGCGATCGAGAAGGGCCATAGGGGTTACGATATGCAGGGAAGGTATTTTGAGAAATTTTCTACTACTTATGTCATGCCTGGTTGAACTTTATGCTGTCCAATTTCCTCCCAAATTCCTTCCACTTATTTTTACTCTCAAGACTTACCACTGCACATGCTCTTGTTCTATTATAAAGATCAGTTTAATGTTATAGCAATGTTGTACATTTCATTGGTAATTTTTAGACTGGTTATTTGTTTAAAGTTATACTAACTAGGATCATAGACATTTTTTAACTAAGGAATACTAGGATATGTTTTAAACCTTAAAGTAGAAGCCCAGTGATCTGTAATTGCTTAACTCCAGTTTCTATTTATGTATCCTAAATTTTGAATGAAACTGATTTAAGGGATGCCATTGTTAGGTATGGGATAAGGAAGATATGGTAGCACATATACTGAATTAGAATGATACAGAGATGATTAGCATGGCCCTTGTGTAAAAGATGACATAGTAACATAATGTCAAAGAGGGTAATTCAGTAAGAAGACATAACAATTCTGAATATTTATACACCTAACACAGGTACACTTTGCATATTTATAAAGCAAACCCATCTAGTTCTAAGGAAAGTAATTAACAGCAACATCATAATAGGTGGGGACTTCAACACTCCAAAAGCAGAATTAAACAGGTCCCCCAAGAAGATACTAAATAAAGAAACCCAGGACTTAAGCATCTAAAGAAAATAAGCCAAACAGATATTTATGGAAGATTCTATCCTAACAACTGCTAAATGTATGTTCTTGTCATCAGAACACTGATCCTCCAAGATTGATCACATCTTAGGCCACAAAACGTGTCTCAAAATTTTTTTAGAAAAATTAGAAAGTATATCATGTCTTTTCTTAGATGACAGTGGAATAAAATTAGAAATCAGCTCCAATGGAAACACTCAATTTTACACAAAGTCATGGAATTAAACAACTTATTGCTGAACAATAATTAGATCAAAGAGGAAATTATGATGGAAATCACAAGATTCTTTGAATTAAATGACAAAGGGGATACAAAGTTATTGATATCTGTGGGACTCAGCAAAAACAGTCCTAAGACAATAACTCATACCCTAAAATTCTACTTCAAGAAAGCAGAAAGACTGCAAATCAAGTCTACTGGGTCATCTCAAGGAACAGGAAAGAAAGAGCAAATCAATCCTAAACCCAGCAGACAAAAACGAATGACTAAGGTCAGAGCAAAATTAAATGAAATGGATAACAAAAGAATTAAAGAAAAGATTAATGAAGCAAAAAGTTGGTTCTTTGAAAAGAAACTAAATCGACAGGCCTCTTGCTAGATTAACTAAAAACAGAAAAGAAAGGACCCAAATAAGCTCAATTAGAAGTGGAAAAAGGCGATATTACAAATAATACCACAGAAATACAGAAAAGAAACTTTTATCAGAGCAATGCAAGTACTCTTTATTTGTCAGGCCCAGAGAGACATCACACTGCAACAGCAGTCATGTCTGACTCTACAGATAAGCAAAATAATTACCTCTTAAAGTCACTTGCTATGGGGGCTCTTGACTATACCAAGTAGTCATAAAAAATGCCATATGCTAGATACCATAACTCATATTCTATAGTTTAACAATGTATAGCCAATCACTAACCAATGTTAATACTATAACCCAGTGAGAATTTTTGTCAAACAAGTTTATATTAGCCCACTTCTCATATCCTTATGCCTTTAAAAACCAGCTTGCATCAAGACCAAATGGACACTCCCCAAGGCAACTTGGAAGTGTATCCTGGGCTGCAGTTTCACCCTTGGCCTACACAAAATCTCTAAGTTAATTGTGCTTTAGTCCCTTTCTTTAGGTCAATAGGAAGAATATTGTTCCAGCTGTTTCCCTCCTGCAAGCTTTATTAACATGTGCAAAGAATCTGGAGAAAATTTACTCTGTAGTTTGATTTCAAGACATTTTCACATACACCACCAGCTTTGTGTGAAAGGTGAGAAAAGGTAGGAAATCATTGATTTGTAAAGGGACCACATAAGTATTTATTAGGGAAGAAATAATAGCTTATTTAATCTAAGGAAGTCAAGTCGTTTATTATTTGTCTGATTATAAACAGGGATTCTCATTACCATATGGAAAATCCACATCTTTGACTCAATTTCCAAATCCCTCCCACATTTTACAGAATGATCTAAAGAGGACGATTAGTGATTATTTTCCTGATTATGTTCTTTAAGTTGCCATTCAAAGCATTCATTCACCCACTTGAACGGTTATATGATAGTTCTCTGAATGACAAAGAGGTCCAAGGAAGAAGCATTATTATTTTTTAAAGAGAATACTTTAAGCAATGTAAATGAGAAAGAGATATTTCTGCAACTGTATCTACTCCTGAAATTTACATTTAAAGGGTGTGCTGTGTAATCAAAATTCTAACAAGAAGTCAACATCATTCTTCTAGGGAAAAAATGACTTTTTAAAATTTGTTTGCTGAAGCTGAACAGCTTTCAAAGAAGATGAAAAGGTAGCCAATAAGTTCAGTATCTCGCTGAGAGTCTCAGCAAATACTGAATATCACTATCCTAACAAATCTTAATGAAAAGCTAAATCTTCCTGTGAACAGAGGGAATTGATTGAGAATAAATTTACTCCATAAACACTAAAATCAAGTGGTCATGCCATACTGTTTTGTCAAGTTTGGAAAAGCTTTCTCATTAAAAAGAAGGAACTCTGATGTACTTTATCTTCCCGGTGTCACAGGGGTCCTGGAAAGATTTTGTTACCAGCAGCACAACTTGATGTCAGCATCTGGAGAAGAGGCAGGAGTAATTGAGATGTGGAGCCAAACACGTCTCACCTTTCCCACAAAGCTGATGGTGTAAGAGAAAATGTTCCCAGGAGTATTCCCTCACTACATTGCCCCCCAAAGAATTAATTATAGTATCTGGTTTAAGGATGTCTTTGGAAAGGAAAAGTGCATCCTTCAGACCTGTATGGCCTCAGAAGCATGTTAGCACTTTTTCTCCGTTTTAGAAAAATTAATGTACTGGATTACAAAACATTGTAAACAAATAATTTAGCATCTTCTCTAAGCTAAAGAGTAAATTTTTGATCCAAAAGTTCATGTTAGGTCAACTGAAGTTCAAAGGCTTGTTTCAAAATAATTATGAAACCAATCTCTCTGTATTTAGGTTTTATAAATACCACTATTACTTTCAGTTCATGATAAATTTCTTTTTTAATGGGCTCACACTTTATTTTAATAACTATCCAGGTATTAGTGTAGCCAGAATCTGTCTCTCTGCCAGGTCCTTGGTCTCAGAGATTAAAAAATAAATAAATAAATAAATCCACACACCACACAAGTAAGTGAAAAGACAGATTTTACTGACAAATAAGGAAGGGTGAGTCAGAGCCTTCAGCAAGCCAAACGGGGGGTTCCTGAGCAGCTAGCCCATCTGGGCCTTTAATCTAGGGTTTTGTATACTGCTTTTGCTACCCTGCAGGTAGGGGGTTTGGGGAGATGGAATGTCTCAGCCGTTTGGCACCATAGACTTGAGGACAGAAAGTAATTTTAAAACTGCCCTTGTATAGGAATGTAGTCTCTGTTTAGGGTGTGCACTTTGCTCTGGATGTGACAGCTTCGGTAACACCAGGCAGACTTGATTTGTGGGGCAAACTCTGTATCATTGGGATTTTTTTATGTGTGTCAAATATAAAATTTCTAATTATATAAACCTAAAAGCCACCAGATGAAAATTAAATAATAAAACTGAAAGCCAGATTGGGGCTATTAGTACTTTAACATACATGGGGCCTTGAAACTGCCCTTACAAATAATGGGGTGAAAAGCAAGAACTGTGGTAAGGGCCTAGCTAAAAATAAGGCATAGGCCCATCTAAAAATAAGGATATTAATTAGCCACCATCCCCTCTGTGCTACTCTGTAGTCATATACTTGATAATCATAAAGATGTTTAACTTTAAGATGTTTACATGCTATACAATAGCATCACATTGGTGAAACCTGAGGCTGCTTTCTGAGATGTCTTCTTGGTCTTGCATTCTAATGGCTTGGCTGTACCATCCAGGAAGTGGCCCATATCAAGGGCCTGATAGTTCTGCCCCAAACCCAGCCAACTAGCAAACCTTGATGGCCTAATCCTTGGCCTACCAAACTCTCTTTAAAAACTCTGTCTCCCAAATTCTCAGAGGGGTAGGTTTGATAAATGCATCCTGTGTCCCTGCTTGATGCTATGTGGAATAAACTCTTTCTTTGCTGGAAACCCTACTGTCTTTGGGTATTGGCTTATTCTTGACCAACAGTCAATGAACCTGGTTGGGCAGCCAGAACATGAGATTCACAAAGGATTGGCTCACAACAGTATAAACATCTCCACTCCCTTTAAGAGCAAGTTGAGAAATGAGAAGTAAATAAAGATAAAATAACACATTTACTGAGGCCTGGTTTGAGAACAGGGCTCTAAGTCAGTTAGTAAAGTGGGTTTTCTAATACCAATCCCCAGAATTCTTCACATTCACACCTAATACTCTTAGATGGCTGAATTAAAGGTTTAGAGATAGAGATAGGGTTGTTCCATAAAAGGTGAAAGCTTATCCTAAACTGAACATGCCTAAGTATTTGTCTTATCAAATTTACCAATCAAAAAGTTAAGCTACTTCCCTGGGAGCAGGATCGGTAAACGTGCCTAGAGAAGCCCGTATGGTTCTTGTAACCATTTGATGACCCTCACTTTCATTACTCTTGACACCTTGCTTGTTGAACCAACTTTGACTGCCAACTCTCGTTGCCACCTATGTAGATTTGCTAAGGGAGATAATTTCTTGTTCATGAAGCTTGAAGTTTGTTCAGTACTTACAAAAATAATTTCTTGATGGCATCTGATTTTTTCTATGGCATTTTTTGTAATGTCAGTCGGAGAATGTAATTTGTAAACTGTCACTCTAGTTTTACAGATCAGTTCTGTGAGCCTTGGTGAAGTGAATGGACATGCACAGTTAGTATGTTGACCAAATAACCTTCTATGCATGCAAAGTTTGAGCGAGAAGTAGTAGCAAAGTAGATCATGTGATTAGAGCAAACATTGAACTATGAAAAAATGAGGTGTAAAAGATCAAAGTTTACAATGATTATGAGAAAATAACTGCATAATTACATGGGCACAATTCCATAAAATTTACTGAAACTTCTAAAACATTCACCAAATGTTGTTTCTACAACAAATTACAGGAAGATAAGAAAGCATGATCTGGTCATGGAGATTAGAGGAATATAAGGACATCAATTAAACAAATCAAAGCTCTAGACATCACTCCTAGGTGTCTCAGAATTACTGACAATGCTAAATAGACATGATATGCATATGTCCATATTAGGGATGTTTAATTGCAAAATAGTTTTTTAATTGAGTTTCATTTAATAAAACATTCCGAATTTATTTACAGAATAATTATTTTTGTTTGAGAATATTTATTAACAAGAAAGTAGACATGGCAATAAGAAGACATTACCATTGAAAGATGATATGGGACTATAGAATATAAGATATGATAAGAAAGAAGATATGATAAGTGAAGCAAGATTAGAAAAATAGAAATAAGTAGTTTTAATAGCATTTTGTTGTATACATGTAAAGTGATTTTAATGAATAATATTGAATATTTATTGAATTTTTATTTATGGTAGGCACCATAATATAATAATTGTTTTATGCTATATATATTATTTGATCTTCAGACTCTTATGAGGTAAATGTAATCATAAACTCTGTTTTATAGACAAGGGAATGAAGGCTTAGGAAGGGTGACATTAAACTAAGTAACATTACTAATAAATGGAGCTATTATTTGGACCAGGGCCTTTAACTCAAGAGCTCAGGAGCTTAGCTTTACATTTTCTTAGAAAAAAATAGTAATAAAGTACATAGAGAGATATACCAGTGTTTGTGCTTTATGGAGCAATGAATCAAATTCATTTTTTTAGGCAAGGAAGTTAACTTAGAAAACAGACTGATAACTGGATTTTGAGCAATACTTCGAAAGATGAAGCTATACAATTTAGTAGATAAAAGAAAATAGTATTTTCTTTGTTTTGTAAAGTACAGGCAATTTATCAGAGCCTTTTCAAGGAAAAGGAAAATTCAGGGAATAAATTGTACCAGATAATTTTAAATCTGTGTCTGTCCTTTAAAACTATATATAGAAGGTCACTAAGGCAATATAGAGGAAGAAACACAAAAACTTATGATGTGTTCTTACAGTCCTATAGTACTTCATAGTTTCAAAGCATTTTGATATCCATATATATATTCTAAGTAGATTCTGCTGAAATAGATAATTTGGATGCATCATTCCCATTCAATTATCCTAACATTGATGTTGAGAGAGATTAAATGACTTGCATAAGGTCATGCAGCCCCTATGAGACAAACCTGGGGTATTGCTCAGAGATCAAGTCTCATGTAAAGTGGTGAATTACTGAGGCATTACTTTACATGGTTCCACAATTTACTGCAGGAAAAGGAGTTGGACATAGATGTAAAATCAATCAGGAAATATAATCGTGTTTGAGAGTATAAAATAGAAAACACAGATAACTGAGATGACTTAGAGAAAAGTCCATTACATCCCTATGACCTAACTACTCATTTTGTTTCTATATATTTTCTGAAGATAAGGTGCTTTCTCAAGATTGTTCCTACCCATTAGCTTATAGGGACTATCTTTAGGGCATGTTAAGGATACAGCACCACTCTACATTTCTAGAAAGACCTTTACAACACAGTGCTCTAGTACCATGCAGAGTATTGTCTGCTAGGACCCCAACTGCACCAGTCTTCTAGGCAAGTTCCATAAGCTCTCCAAGCCTCACTTTCTTCATAAGTAACACAAGTATATCATACTAACAAATTTTCTGTGAGTATTATAAAGCACAATGTACATGAAGTGCTTGGCCCTGTAACTAGTATAAAAAGTGTTCAATACAAGGTAACGACTATTTCTATTACTAGAACATGAACATGGCACATGAGAGTTTCTGAGTCCCAGAAGCTCTAGGATATACATAAAGTCTTCCCTACTGTAATATTTCCATATAGGTAACCCAAAGGCACACCAAACAATATTCCCAAGACTAATCTCCTTTTCTTTCCCTCTGAACTGGTATTTGTCCTCCATTCCCTAATTAAATAAATGGCACCACCATTCACCTGATTGTTTAAAAGTTTGTAGGTGGTAATCCTTCACTTCCATCTCCAGCAGTGTTTGATTATCTATAGATCTACCTCCAAAATATTGATGGAATACAAACTCTCTTCTCCATGTTCTCATCTAGTTTGGTGTGCCTACCATTTCTTGCTCAAACTGTAGCAATGGTCTACCTCTGATCAAATTGCATCCAGTCTTATTTTCCTCCTGTTTTCCACACTACACTCTAAGTGATTTTTCTAGTACAGAATTTGACATTGTTATTCTCTTCCTCCTAAGTAACCTTCCATAAACAGCTGGATGAAATTTGTGTTTCGTAGCCCCGCATATAAAAGCTTTCTGATCTGGCCTCCTTTTGTCTAACTTTATCTCTTTTCATGGCCTTTCTCTCACACTGCATCATGCTTGTTCGTGATTCTCCCACTTAGTTCATCCTTTTATCTCTGGCTGATTCTTTCTGATCCCCCAGGACTAGCTCAAGCATCTCATTCCTGGAAGCCTCTATCTAATTGGTCTCAGTACACCCTCCACTTCTGTAGAACTGATCACAACAGATTGCCTACATCAGACCTCCACAAGGAGTCTGTGTGAGACTTAGAAGCAAACGTTTATTCCATTTTGGATTCACAAATTACTACCTGACCACTGGTTAATTCTCAATAAATGTGTTTTGTAAATGTAGTAGTTGTCATGACTCTTTAATCAAGTAGTTGCTACTTCTGGGGTGGTTACATTAATGCAATAGTTATAAGAGAAATAAGTGTCCACTAACATTTTAAAACAGACTTATTGAGATATATTTAACATATAATTAACATATAGAAAAGTATACCATTTCAAAAGTTTTGACAGCTATAAAACAACCACCCCCAATCAAAATAAGGAATGTCTTCATCACTCTAAACTGTCCTCCTAATCCCAGATCATCCATCCGTCCTACCTCTAAAGGCCCATTCCATTTCCTGGCAATTACTGGTCTGATTGGTTTGCATTGTCTAAAATTTTACATAAATGGACTCATATAACATATATACGCTTTTTGTCCTTTTCTTCTGGTGAGCATAATGATTTTGCACTTCATTCATATTTGTTATATATGTCATTGTTCTGTCTTTTTTATTGCTAAGTTGTATTCCATAGTATGCAATTACATGTATACACCACCATTTGCATATCCTTTTAACCATTGCTAGGTATTTGAGTTATTTCCAGTTTTTGGCTCTTACACAAAAAGTAGTTTTGAACAATTGTATATAATTCTTTATATGAACATATACTTTTATTTCTCTGTTAAATACTTTGAAATGGAATGAATGCATCATTTAATAGTGTGTTTAACATTTAAAAAAATTATCAAATGGCTTTCCAAAGTAGATATACCATTTAACATTTAACATAAATGCAATATATGAGAGTTTCCATTTTTCTACACTAACAACATGTTAAAACTTGGCACGGTCAGTCTTTTTAACATTAGACATTCTAATAGGTAAGTGGAAGTAGTTTATTAAGGCATTAATTTCCATTTCTCTAATGATTAATGATGTTTCACATGTTTTCAATGTGCTTATATGCCATTAATATTTTTTTGGACAAGTCGTTGTTTAAATATTTTGCCCATTTAAAAATGTGTGTGTTTTCTTATTATAAAATATTCTAAATTTTTTATATATTCTATATTTAAATCTTTTATCAAAAGTGTGATTTGAATTTATTTTCTCCCAGCTTCACCCAGATTCATTCTCTCAATATAGTCTATAAAAGAAGTTCTTAATTTTAATGAAGTCCAATTTATCAACTTTTTTCTTTTATGAATTATGCTTTTGTTTTTTTCTAGAAAGACCTAAGAGATCTTTGATTAGTCAAAGTCACAAAGGTATTATCCTATGCATGTCTTCTGAAGATTTGATAGCTTTAGGTTTTACATTTGTGTCTATAATATATTTTTTGTTGATTTTGGGCTATTGGACAAAATATGAATCAAAGTTTCTATTTTTAATGTGTACATTTAATTTTACCAACACTATTTGTTACAAATATCATCTTTTCTTCATTTTGTGTTTTTTCCATCTTTGCTGAAAATCAATAGCAATTTTTTAATGATCAGCTTTTCATTCCTGGAATAAAACCCACTCAGTCATAATGTAGTATCCTTTTGCATTATGAGGGAGGGATGGGGAAAGGAAGAGCAGAGAGAGGGAAGGAGTAAGGGGGGTGGTGTCTTGGGGTCTTGGGGTCTTGGTGTGTGCCACACATTTTGGGGGCAAAACACGATTGTAAGAGGGTCTTTTCCTAACAAATGCAACCAGTGTAACGTGGTTTCTTGTACCCTCAATGAATCCCCAACAATAAAAAAAAAAAAAGTCTATTTTGTATCAGGTGTAGATAACACAAATGTCTTAACACTGTAATTGGATAAATGAGTTGAAGGCTATGTTGATTAGTAGGATGTAAGCACTCCAATTTGTACAAATAATCAACACATTGAATCCCATAATGGCATAAATGTATTCATGATCTATGTACAAATGACTTAATACAAAATAATAAAAAAGTCTATTTTCTAAAATATTGGCTGAGTTTTTTTGGTATGTGTTCAAGGATGTTAACCTGTAACTTTCCTTATGAGAGTTTTTGTTTTGTTAACCATACATTATCTTTACTAGATATAAGACTTCTTAGATCATCAGTTACTTCTTGATTGAGCTTTGTTTTCTGCCTATTTTAATAATTTTGTCACATTTGTCTACAATCATAAAATTTACAAGCATAAAATTATTCATGAATTCCCAATTTTCCTTAGTATCTATGCAATCAGTGGTCACGTCACTGTCTTACTCCTAATATTGGTAATGCATGTGCTCTCTTTCTCTTTTCAGTGAACCATGTAGCAGATTCTTCTCAATTATATTGATCTTTTGAGAAAAACAAATTTTGGTTTCATTGATTTTATTTGTAATTTTTCTCTTTTTTATTTTGCTGATTTCTTCTCTAATTTTTCATCTTTTCTTCTGCTTAGTGTAGATTTAATTGGTATCCCTTTATCTGGGTTTTTTAAATGGAAAATGAGGTTTTTAAATTGAGATCTGTCTTTCTTGCTAATATGGTCTTTTAGTTATTGGTTTGGTGCTGTGACTAAACATTTTTGAGAACTTTTCCCAAATCCTCATGAATCATAAAGTTTTATACTCTGTGTGTGAGAACAGGCACTATTTTCATCCCTGTATAATCACTAATAATCATTTCCTCTAATCTTTTTGTGTGGTTTTTCCTAGCTCTGTGAAATGTCTTTACATGCATGTCCTGATCAGTAATCAGCAGTATACTTCAAAGAAAAGACCTGAAGCTTTTAGGAATTCTCTGTGTAGCTCTCTGCCTCCGGTATTCATCCTGTGAACTCAAGCTCATTAGCGATACACTCCCACCAACATTTCCCCAACTCTGGGGCTAGCCCTGTTCTGTGTGGTTTGCCCCTCACTGGGTCATGGCCTGAAATCTCTCTTTAGTTAGTAATCTGGAGAAATTATAGGATTCACTTCATTTATTTCTTCTCTTAGGAATCACTCTTTTATCATCTGATGATCAATATATTGAGAACTGTTGTTTTTCATATTATATTATTATTTTTTACCTACTTTTTATTTGTTTCAGGCCTTTCTAGAAGCAGAAGTTCTCCAACTTACTTAAGCACCTTCTTTTTGTAAGAATATCTAACATGAGATTTATCCCATTAATAAGTTTCTAAGTGTACAGTATGCTATTGTAAACTGTACGTACAATGTACGGCCAGTCTCTAGAACTCATCTGTCTTGTATAACTGAAACTTCACAGCCATTGAAAAGCAATTTCCCATTTCCCTCTTCCTGACAAACACACAGTGCCTGGCAACCAACATTCTATTTTCTGCTTTTATAAGTTTAATTATTTTTGATACCTCATAAGAGGAATTATGCAGTATTGGCCTTGTATAACTTTTAGCAATATTATTTTTTAAAAATTCAGTGTTTGTAGAACTTCCCCTTATTTATTACATCATTATACAAAATCCACTAACATAGGAAGAAGAAAACTGGAAAAAACATGTAACATAATCACTTCAAGTATTACTTTAGAGCCATCTATTTTAAATATGCATAAAATTATTTTTTATAAATAAAAATTAGATAATTCTACTCATATCATAGAAAAACTCACTTTATTATTTGATATCTTTAGTATTTTTATATAATGGAATAATTTTCCTCTGTGATTTTTAATGCTTCCATACTACTCCATTTTATGGATGTGCCAATAAATTATGCTCCACAATTCTGTAAAATTATGTTATAACTTATTGAACCAATCACTTATTATCTAGTATTTATGTTGCATTCAATTTCTCACTTTTACAAATAGAGCTGAGATCTTTTTAGTAGATAAATCAATTTTGCTACTTATTATAATTTCTTAAAAAAAAATCCTAGAGGTAAAAATCACTTGTTCAAAGGATATATACATTTTTAAATCTTTGAATGTTTATGGCAAAATGTCATGTGAATAACATACAGACAGAATACTAAACTGCCTTTTCCCCTACTCCGGCTATCCTATCTACTGTTTTTTTTAAATGACATTTTTCAAATGGTACCTTGTTTCTGTGTTAGTGAAATTCTTCCTCTGTTCCCGACTATGGCATGCTTTCAGTTCTTTTTAGAATATCATCATAGCAGAGTTCAGAAAAAGATTCAGTAAGACATTTTTACTCGGCACTATTAGTTTTCTTCACCCCTTAATAAATTTTAGGACCAAAGTATCATGGCTTGCAATCGTCTCTTTTCCTCTCACTCAATCCTTCCCACATTCCATTTTGACTGTGGTTCTTCTTTTCCCTCAAATCTTTCTTTTTTCCTATTACAAATATTGGGATATACACCTTAATCTTCCATTTTTTTCATATAGTGCTATGTATTTTTAATGGTGAAACAAAATATATTTCTATCTTATAAATCACTCACTAACCTACCTATTCATGGCTTTAGATAATTAATTCAGAAATCCAAATGCAGTTTGAAACATTAAATGAAACAAATACTATATCAAAGGAAACAGGATAGTTCCATTGCAGGTATTCTCTTTTGGGGCTCATATATCCTGGAATGGGCTCCAAGACATTAGGCCTGTGTGAAGTGATAGGACATACAGAAAATTATAGATAATATATATTATATATATAAAGTATATGTATATCATATATGTAATATATTTGTATACCATACATAGTACATATGCACATAATACATATATACATATACATATACATGTCATATATAGAATAAATATCATATGTAT
This sequence comes from Arctocebus calabarensis, assembly GCA_963573935.1. Classification (NCBI taxonomy): domain Eukaryota; kingdom Metazoa; phylum Chordata; class Mammalia; order Primates; family Lorisidae; genus Arctocebus; species Arctocebus calabarensis. The sequence continues at coordinate 3,025 of CAUYON010115681.1, read as the reverse complement.
TATAAACTATATACAGGGTGGCCATAAAGTTCATGTGTAATTCACACTATTTTATATTGCACATGAACTTTATGGCCACCCTGTATATCAGAGATAACTATCATACCTCAACCTACAAATAAGATATTAATGCTAACCAAAGAAAAATATAAATACAGCCTCAGAATGTGGATAGCATCTTGTTCAAACTCTTCTTATATATGTGGATCGAAATATATTATAGAAATTACGCTTTTTCTTAGATCCATTACTGCTATGTTGGATCACTTTTCTTCCTTCCTCCTTTATTGAATACTCTTGTTGACAAGCATGATAAACAAGATAAACTTTTTCATGTCTCTCCAGAGCTTATTCTTCCCTGGTGTTAATACTTACTCTTCAGTCAAAATTGCTTTCTAAGTGGCTTCTTCTCCTGTTCCTTTTAATTTGATGTCATTCAACAACACTTCTTCAAAAAGTTCTGTCTTTCATATCAAGACCCTAACTCTGCTGGGAATTATGGGCTCAGATGGAGAACAGAATAGCAAGCACATACAGTTTATCCCTTAGAAGTTCTTGGATACAAAATAGATGCCATAGACTTTTATAATATAATGCTAATATAAGGAATAAGCAGATTGCTTACATCAAACCATAAGGAAAGAAAAATAATTATTTTAGGCTTAACTATTTAATCATTTTTTTGTCTGATTCCAATTTTTTCCATAAACTATTCCTATACAAATTTTGTTTGCTTCACTTAGAATGTTTCTTAAAAAAAAAAAAAAAAAAAGGTGAAAGGAAGACACAATCTTCTGAAATAAAGGGTGTCTTAAAAGTGGCCTCAAAGTCATCATTCATAGGGTAAAATGGGAAATTATAGCTAAATGTACCTTTATTTACAAAATATGCATTATAAAATTTTACAAAGAGTTGGCAAACAGACAATATTTTATAAATATTTTAAAACAATTTATAAAGAATGTTTTGTAAATAAAGTTACATTTAACTACAATATCCCATTTTCCCTATGTGTGGCAACTTTAGGGACAACCTCTATTACTGTTAATGTCTTATTTTGAGCATGATCAGGTATATGTGTGTATATATATCCTCCCGAGAAAATTTTGTTCATTAGAACTTTTCCCCATGAAAAATTAGAGTCTATGATTAAAGAGACTTAGTTCATTTTTTATCTTCTACTGCTGAGCCCATTGCCCCCTTTCTCCACATCTGGGCGAGTTGATAAGAAAGCCTCATGTTCCCCTCCTTGGAAGCAAGTATGAAGTTCATTCACATCATGTATGTGGGGACCCTCATCAGACAACTTGTTAACCACATTAAAAGTCAAAGTAATCTCCTTTTCCTGTTCTCTCAAAACATGTTTTACCCATCTTCAGAAGCTCACCCTTCTCTTCCCCAGAAAGCCTTATTTATTTATTTTTTGGAGTTATTAATAAATTTATTTATCTCTGGAATAAAAATTTTCCCAGATTTCAAATTATATATGGACCTTTTCTGAATTCAGAATCAAGTATCAGACAAACAGTAGTTATTTTGAATCATGTGAGAAATACACAAAATTATGGACTCTAACTGATTTCGGTATACTCATATCACCATACAAAACATTTCTTCCCCTCTCCTTTTGTTTCATTATATCATGGTTGTGTACATAAATGTAATCATGGGGTACTATGTGTTGATTTTACATACAATCTGAAATATTTTCTTTGAACTGGCTAACAGCATTCATGGCATTTTCTTAGTTATTGTGTACAGACGTTTATATTCTACATTTAGTAAGTTTCACCTGTACCCTCTTAAGATGCACTGTAAATGTGGACACATCAATTATTCATTACTCTCCCTCCAATTGTCCCCCCGTCCCCTCCTCTCCCTTGTCCCTTTCTCTAATTCTTGCATTGTAATTGGGTTATAGCTTTCATATGAGAGTTATAAATTAGTTTCATAGTAGGGCTGAGTACATTTGACACTTTTTCTTCCATTCTTGAGACACTTTGCTAAGAAGAATATTTTCCAGCTCCATCCATGTAAACATGAAGGAAGTAAAGTCTCCATCAACACTCATAAATCTGTAGCCTTTATATATACCTAAAAAGCCTTATTATGTTTCATGCCTTCTTGATGTCCACGTGGTATTATGTCTCAACATCAGAATCAAATTTGGGGTGCAGAGAATTCCATTCCTATTCAAAAGGTGTTGACAGCAACTGACGTTTTGAAGCAATGCATTTCTTTCTCTTTGTTCATGCCATATTTCACAGCAGCATCAGTAATCACTTTTATTCTACCAATCAGTTTTAGGGAAAAAAGAGGATTGTAATTTGGGAAAGAAATAATGGCTAAAGAAAATGAAAAGTACTTATTCAAGTTTCATGTAAAATTGCAGTTCAATTTTTATTTAAAATATTGTGGTTAAGGAAGTGGTGATTAGAGATTGTGGACATGGAAAATGACAATCAAAATCACAATTTCTTAATTTTATAATAATGAGTAAGATTTGTTATACACTCATAGGCTAGAGACTAGACAAGTCCTTGACTCATTTAACACTCAAAAAAACTCTATGAGATAAAACATTATTTTTCCTTATTTCATAGCTAGGTACGAGGCTGAGAGGGTCCACCCAAGAATGCAGATATTGCATGTAATCAAGCTTGGATTTAAAACTCAACATAATTTTAGTCTTTACTTCCAATTACCAAGCCTTACAATAGATTTATAGCTTCTACTATTGATGATGAGACAGTTGCTTTTCTAAGAAGTCCTTTGTTTCTTTATTCAGTGAAAGAGTAAAGGGTGTTGGTTGTTAGTCTCTAGATTCTGATTTACAGTAGCAAAGTTGTTTTACAGTGGAAAAATTAATAATAAAGGGGTTGGCTTTTACTTTTTTTTTTTTTAATAATTTTATTGAATCATAATTATGTACATTGGTGCAATCACAGGGCACGATTCATATACATTCAGAAATATTTTGATCATACTGTTACAGATATCCTTCATGGCATTTCCTTGATCACTA
>CAUYON010115680.1:0-10048 GCA_963573935.1 Arctocebus calabarensis | reverse complement strand
TGTTTAAATAAGAAAATGCATGCAAAAGTACAATATGCTTGTATTTGTCATTGCAATTTAAAAGACTCACAAATTTTTCATTTCTTTTTTTGAAACTTGATCCTGTAATACCTCAAAACATATTCTAAAACCATTCAAGCCTAGACATGTCACAGACCTGGGGATTAAATTGCCTAGAATCCTTAAAAAAAAAAAAAAAAAAAAAAGAAGGACTCTTAGGACATCAGAAAGGAGAAAAGAAAATGCAAAAACAAGCAGGATATGGGTAAAAACAATAGACTTTTCTCCTCTTGAGTTTTTTTAAGTTATATCTGACAGTTGTAATAAATTTTCCAGTACTCTTAATGTGGTTCTAAAGGTATGAAGAAGAATTGCTTAAAACAATTTTTTAAATGGGGATCAAGGGGAAGTTATGTTTCTCTATTTTACTCAAACTGGCAGAATGATAACATTAGTAGACTGATCGGTTATGCATATATGATATGATTCTTAGAGCGATTATTAAAACCATATACAAGGAGAACCACTCAAAAATACTATAAAGGAACCAACATGGAATTACAGAAAATGTTCTAACAATTCATAAGAAGATGGGAAAGATAAAACAGAAATAAAAATTAAGGAAAATAGAAAACAAGAAATAAGATGTCAGACTTAAGTCCCAACATAGCAACAATTACATTACATGTAAATGGCCAAAATATATTTCATCCTGCCAAACATGGAGGGCTTGGGCTGGAGTCACCCAAAAGTGGTAGCAAGGAGTTTTCACAAGGGATTGCCTTGAATTGTCTGAGAGAGGGCCAGTTGAGTTTATAAAGAAAGACATTACATGCAAAGGTGAAAATAGAAAGCACATATGACAGAGTGCTACAGTGCAGCCTCCGATGGGCAGTGAGAGAAAGGGACATTCAGTGTAGATAAGTCTGCACCGAGGGGATCAGGATCTGGTGTTTATCTGTAGGTTTTAAGAAATTTTGCTCAGGACCAGGGACAGTTTGTTTCAGCGTCTTGGCTAACAACCCAGGTATCTTTATCAGTGCTGAGAATGTTCATGGTTTCAAATCTGCTGGAAAAAATACGAAGCTGTTGAGTCACAGAGCCAACAAGGCACTCTCTATCTTTTGTTCAGGACACTCAAGAAAGTGAGGTAATGGGAGACCCTGCAAAGTACAACAATGGAAAGACAGAGATTGGAATATGGGTTAAAAACATGACCTAATTATGTGCTGTCTACAGGATATTCTTTTAAAATATAATCATATATACAGATTGAAAGTAGAAAGATAGAAAATAATATATCATGCCAATGATAATAAAAAGAAAACAGGAATGGGATGTATTAATATTAGATAAAGTAGATGTCAGAACAAGGAAAGTTACCAGAGACTAAGGGAAATTATATAATTATAAAATGGTCAGTCTACCAAGAACACATAGTAGAGGGCTGAGTCATGTTCAAACATGTCTGAAGATATGAAATTCACTAAAACTGTGTCTACTAAAGCTAAACCCCATGTGTGTATCCTGTGAGCTAATATCTCCAGTCTTGGGCACATACATATAAGAAATGGAGAGAAATGAGTCCTATGTCGACTGTGTGCCAAGGGCAAAGAAAAGTAAGAGTATGCTCATAGCAGCAGCATTCACAAGAGCCCAAAACTGGAGAAATCACAAATATAGCAACATGGATGCATATGCAAGGTCAGATAATTAAGTTTGAAAGCTCATCATAGAAAAACGCTGCATCCCTCACTGACTATAACTACGGTCACCCCATGGCCGAGGGAGTACTTCAAAGGTGACTGTAGTAAAAATTCAGCAGAAAATGTAGCACTTTTTCTAGGATGAGTTCACAAACTTAATTGTCAGACCTTGTTTGATGCCAGCTCTGATGGCCATTCCAGAAAGAATTTCTTTGAAGGCTGGACTAGGCATTGGAGTTGTGTGCAGCTTCCCAAAGGGAGAACCTCAAAGGTGACTGTAGTGTGTTCAACATTGAGGTATGTAGCACTTTTTGCTATGATGAGTTCCTAAGCTTAATTGTCCAACCTCACATATATTGTAGAGTATTCAACACTGAAATACTAAACAACTATGAGAAAGAATGACCTACTGTTATATGCAACAACACGGATGGATATCAAATGTTATCACTGAATGAAAAATGCCTGCCCCCTGAAATACATATATACCATATGATTGCATTTATATGTAGTTCAAAAAAAAGCATGGAAAATTAATATATGTTATAGAAGTCGGGAAGGTGGTGCTATTGTGATAACAAAGGGGCATGAGAAGCCTTCTGGGATAATGTATTGTATCTAAAAATGTGCTACATATTGTCCTGGGTGGTGGATGTATGGAGATACTCATAGGCTAAAATTCATTGACCCTTAAGATTTGTGTCCTTTATACATGATATCTTTTTACAATTATTTTTTATTTCAAATTAATATTAGGGTACACATTTTTAGATTACGTTGTTCTCACTTCCAAGGTCAAGTTCCTGTTGTAAAAGAACCCTTCCTCAGGAGGTATGCAGTATTACAAGAATGGAAAAATAAATATATATTGTATCTTAATAAAAATGTAAAAAAACCCAGATGTTCTGATGAAGGACTATTGATTCCTTATGCACGGCGGATGCTGAGTTACAGTCTTCCTGTTTCTTTGGTACTGGGTGCTTGTCTTAGTTCCTTTCTGCGTTCTAATTCCTTTCTGGATTTGGTAGTCTCCAGAGTCACTAGCTAGGCTCCTGTTCCACTCCTGGTCAGTACTTCATGGATATCCTGTTTGTTCCTTTTTGATCAGGAATATTGTCTCTGTTTTGGAGGCGTGCCCATTCCAGTCCAAGAATTAGGCTCTTAGCAATCACTACATCCTTCCTGTGATGGCCCCTGACACAGCTTGCTGTTCTCATCCTCTCACCTTTTCTTTTCTTTTTCTTTTTCTTAAATCATAGCTGTGTACATTAATGCAATCATGGGGCACAGTGTGCTGACTTCATATACAATCTGAAATATTTTCATCACACTGTTTAACATAGCCTTCATGGCGGTTTATTAATCACTATATGAAGACATTTGTATTCTGCATTTAGTAAGTTTCACCTGTACCCTTCTAAGATGCACCGTAGGTGTGATCCCACCAATCGCCCTCCCTCTACCCAACTTTCCCCCTCCCCTCCCCTCCCTTTCCCTTTTCCCCATATTCTTGTGCTATAATTGGGTTTTAGCCTTCATATGAAAGCTATAAATTAGCTTCATATTAGGGCCGAGTACATTGGATCCTTTTTCTTCCATTCTTGAGATACTTTGCTAAGAAGAATATGTTCCAGCTCCATTCATGTAAATATCCTCTCACCTTTTCTGCTTACAGGACCCTCCCGGCCTTGTCCTTGCACATGCCTTTGCTAAATGGGTGTCCCTCTTTACTGATTATAAACCTCTTTGCGGCACTTTGCAGAGCTGTGGTCTCAGTGATAGGTAACAGCTTGTGTGTAGCTGAGTGCAGACAGTCCCCGTATGTCCCTTCTAATGAGCCTCCCTATTTTTAAAGGTGCTATTTCCTGAGTGGTTAAAGGAAGATGAGATTTTTTTTTTATCAAGGGACTTGCCTGAGCATCATCATTGCCAGCAAATCCACCTAGGAGTCTTTGCTACAAATGTGCCTGTTTGTCATTTTGTGCCTTACTTAGAGCACTGACTTTGCTGCCAGGAACAATCAAATCTCTTCTTGCTTAGCCACCGCTGGAACAGATAGCTGGAAAGATGATCGCACTGACAGGTCATTACTATACAAATTCAAAAATGATTCAGCAGTTCAGGGACAAGAGTTCCGTGTGGGTACAAAGTATTCTAAGACCTGCTTGCAGGGCAGGATGGCAGGCTCGGGCTTTTGCAGGCAATGCCAGGTGCTTTGTTTCTTACACAAATGGATCAATGTGCCAGTTGTCTCTAACAAAACACTGCCTAAGCCCATTTGTGGGCTAACCCAGCAGTCTCTGGGCTGGCGGACCCAGGCTGCTTGTTCTTAACTCTTCTTTCTTGCTTTTCATGGGCAGAGGGAGTTAAGGAATGGCTTAATTAACCAGTTCACTTTGACCAATTTCCAACCCTTCCCCAACCTGCAATAATTTGCAGTATTTCTGGAACAAAAGCAGCAGAGGGCTCCTCCTGAGTTAATACTGGTGAATGATGTGTCCAGGACAGAATGGCTGTCAGTTGTGCAGATTGGGGAGGAGCCTTACAAGCTGTGGCGCGCTGGCTAGGGGTAACCACTGCTCTTTGGGAGGCCACAGAATGCCTCTATCCTGGCAGCAATCTGTTCCCTGCTGCCAAAATACCAGGGCACTGGGAAGAGCTGGAGGGAACCTGGGTTCTAGTCTCAGTTCTGCCATTGTCTGCCTTGTAACTTTGGACAAGTCATAGAAAGAAACATTCGTAGCCTCATTTATGTCTTTACCTATCTGTGTCACCTTGGGTGTCCACCCCTCCCTGCTTGGATGTTTTCAAGACCAGGGTACTCATAACTTCTGGAGGAGTCTCCTTCCATAGACAAAAAGTCTGAACATCAAACATAAAATGTGGTTTGTTCATTGAACGCTGACTGTATTTGTAACCACATGTTTGGGTTCCCTGACCTAAGGATACATGAATAGTCACATCCTGGCCATTGCAGGATGGCAGTCCTTATAGAATCATTTTAGACATTCATAAGAGGGGACTTGCCCACAAGTTAGGCCTGGTCAGCGTGGCTCTCAGGGCTGGCTGAGCTGGAGCTTTGTTCTCCGTACTGGGCCAGGTGAAGTAGGACCTCTGCCCCCTCCAGCTCCAGTTGCTGCACTGTGTACAGGAGCGAGGAGGGTGACCCTCTTCCCACCCCGTGCCACACTTCGGTTGTCAGTGTCTTGAAGGCTGTGCCTAGACTCCCACAACAGCTCAATGAAAGTGCCCCTGGTGTTCTCTTGGCCCTGATCCTTCTCCGTATGGGACTCTGGGCCATACCCATCTTTGCCCATCTCTTTCTTTTCTCTCTCAGCCCAAACAAAAGCCACTATGTAAGAACTTGGGCAAGTCATCTCGGAGAGGAGGGAATATTGTCCAAGCTCTGCTCACAAGAAGTAGTTAAGTGCCAGGTCTGGCTTGGGGTGGACACTATGGCAGTGGGCAGAGAGCCTAGTACAGCGCTTCATGTTGTAGCCCTCTGTAGCATTAGCAGTGTGGCAGCATGTTCCCACGGGCTGGGCCCAGGGCAGGATACTGGAGATCCTGGGTTACGGTTGGGAGGGAAGGGAGAAGGTGGCTTGAGAACATGAAGCGGGGCCGGGATCTGAGCAGATGGAGGGGGCTCACACTCAGGGATGCTCCAGCTCGCTGTGTTCCCAGCAAAGGCAGCAGGTGGAGCAAGCAGCAGGGATCAGTTCACGCTGTCCTTGTGCACTTCTTCCCTCCAGAAACCATTACAAAATAGGGCGCCACCTGTGTCTCAAGGAGGAGGGCGCCGGCCCCATATACCGAGGAGGCGTGTTCAAGTACAGCCCTGGGAAAAACTGCAAAAAAAAAAAAAAAACCATTACAATTTCCAAATCTGAGTCCAGTGGCTTGAGCTTGGGCCAACATTTAGTCACCCGGAGACTGGCTTCGTGGAGGACATGGCCCTGGACTGTGCTATGGGGGCCAGCCATTGTGAGGCTTGTTGAACTCCAGGTCAGCAAGCAGGCTCTGTGGCCTCATGCTCATGGCCTGCTCCAGTCCTCACTGCATTCCCGGCCGGGACTCTGGGGCGCCGCCCACGGGCTGGTGCCCGGCTGGGAGGCTGTGGGGTTTTTTAGTGGGTTTGAAAGTGGGGAGCCTAAGGTAGCATGCGACAGAGAGAGAATCTAAAGGTGAGACAGGGAGGAAGCAAAGCCTACAGCTTTGGAGACAGGGTACAGATTAAGTGACCAGAACTGGGCAGGCCTGAGAGCTGGCCGGGCTGCGGTGTGCAGAGTGGGTGAGAGCAAGCCATTCAGGACTAGGGCAGTGAGGGGCACAGTTGTATTGGAGGCCTGTTTGTACTCTGGGCAGGAGTCTGGGTCGGTATGAATGGTTATTGGAGACAGGTACTGATGGGCACTTTCATTTTATTTCACTACAGTTGGAGGGATTCAATTCTGTCTGTTTCCAAACACCTGTTGGCACCACCCCCCACGTGCACCTGCCGTAGCAGGGTCCATCTTATCTCCCAGCGGGATCCTCTCTTCCCCTTCTCACATTTCCTATCCTGACAATGGCCCTCCCATTCACCTAATCACCCGAGGGAGAAAGCCTTCCCTTCCTTACTTCTTCCAATCTCTCCTGAAATTTTCTTTTCTTCCTACTAAACGTTCCTGGAAAACCATCTCCTGAACCCCCTGTTCACTGCCTCCATGTCAGCCAGTTCTAATGTTTCTCTTTGGGCACATCCACAGTCCACAGCTTCCAAGGCCCTTGTGCCTCTGCCTTGCAGCCCATCATCCATGTATTCATCCTGTGTCTAAACCTTCTGCCATCATGTCACTCCCTGAGAAAGAATCCTCCTGTCTCAAGGGCATTCTTCAGACCTTGCTGGACCCACAATCCCTCCATCTGAGTTGCTGGAGTATCTGGCCCTTTCTCCCTCCCCTTCCCACAAGTACTCATCATCATCATGGATACAATTTATTGAGTACTTATTATGTGTTGGGTTCTATGCTGGGACCTTTATAAACATCATCTCACCCAGTCTAACAAGCACCCCATCTATAGCTCTGCCTGTGCTCTAAATACCACATGGAACCCCCTCCCTCCTCACCAGCTATAAGTTCCCAACAACACATGTGTTTTGGAAGGGAATTCATTTACACAGACCTTGTGTCAGGCAGACTGTGTTTAAGTCCCGACTCATCACTTAAAAGCTGTTTTACTTTGTGCATGTTATTTACCCCACGTTGCTCTGTATAATGTGCACCCACATTTTCTTCCATCAAGCCTTCAGGAAAAATGATCTTTCACATTAATTTTTTAATTCAAATTTTAATTTTTTCATATTTAGGTACTTGCATTTTGTATTATCAAGGAATTGTAGCATTTATTTATGTATTATGAGACAAGACACTTTACATAACAAATAATTACCAAACACAAGAACAGATACCAGGTGAGAGCATTTATATCGATATGGAATTAGTACTGCCCATGTATAATGTGTGCCTTTATTTGCCCCTCAAAAATTTGGGCCAAAAAAAAGGCACGTTATACACAGAAAATTATGGGGACTTGTTAATGCCTTAGTTAACAAGGCTCCCCTATAAAATGGGCGTGGCGATCGTACCTGCCTTGTTTCAGAGCCTGCTGCACAGGGCAGTGTGAGGACCGAATGAGAACGTGCCTGCAAAGTGCTCAGCTTGGTGTCTGGGGTGCCCTACGTTCTAACAAAGGCTGGATAGAACTCCGCAGGGTCTTTATGCCTGTTCCACCTTCGGGAAACTTCTTACATCACCCAGATGGTCCAGTCACTGCCATTCTTCCAGCTCATTCCCTCCTCCTGAGGTCTGGAAGGATCCCCTGAGGCTGGGAGAGGTGCCCTCCTTAGTGATCTCATCCAGAGGGTCTACATTCACCCCCAATGCAGCCGTTATCTCCCTGGGGGCAACTGAGGTTTTCTTGTCTCTCTGATGGTTGAGCCCTGGAGGGCGGGTCCATACTTGGCCATCTGTGTGCCCCAAGGCCAAGAACACTCTGACACAGAGCAGGCCTTGGTGGGTGCTTGCTTGAACCAGCAAGCCTGGGAGAGATCTCAGAAGGAGGGGGAACACCTTCCACATTGGCTGTTTCATTGAGTACCCTGTCTTACAACCTGACGTATGACAGGAGAACTTAGGAGGCCCCTCACACCTCTGACCTCCTGACACATTCAATGTAGGCTTGGGACTGTCTGAATCTTGATCTCCCTCACCCCGCCCCACCAATAGAGTCACATTTGCATACTGCTGCCATGATCAAGGTAAAAGAATAGCAGAGATGAAAGGAGCCAAAAGCCAGGTCTCTTGGGCAATTTCTCCGGTAATGCAGGAACAGAATTATCCAAGGAGTGATTGACAAATTAGAAGCACTTTGCACCTAATTTTAATGCATTTGGCTCCTTGAGAGGAGGAATATGTTAACTTAAAATTATTCACCTTGCAGTAGCTTCTGTCTTTCAAATCAAAATCAATCTTCACGTGGGGTACTAAATCTTAAGGAAACAAATTGCTTTCTATGGTACATTGCACTCTTTAAATGGCTTTATTTTGGAGGGCCAGCTGAGCAAGTTAATTTCAGCAGCACAGCTGGCTAGCGATTGCAGAGTGGACATTCTCCCCCGTAGTTGGAGAAAGCCTGGTCTGGTGCTCATTAACCACCCTTGGATTAAAGAAACCGCCAGAGTAATTGGCACATGCACTGGACCATGAGGTGGAAATTAAAACAGAGTTTCAAGAAGCAAATCGGCCTGTTGATATACCAGACTGTGAACCCGGCCTTGGAGCTTCCTTTTCCTTTCTTTGTTTGTGGCTCCCAACTAGTTGTTTGATAACTCAGGGCCACATTATCTCCATTGTCAACCGTCATGGAAAGCTATTCTTGGGAAAGGACCACATAGTCTCATTCACATGAAGGTGATTGTAACTGGTAACAATGTAAAAGATAGTTTTATAATTTTTAAAAATAATTTCAGGAGCCAAGGGAGTTATTGTCTAATTAGGGCAATTCTTGGCAAGAAATGGTGAATGGGGACTTTCTGCCTCTTCTAGAACCATGACTTTTTTTTTTTAATCGAGAAGGAAACAGAAGTTTTTCTACTCCCAATTTCCCATAGAATGCAGAACTTCTATTACAGAATACTTTTAATAATTACCCATTGTTTTTTGCCTGAAAATCTTCTGTGACGGGGAACTCATTGCATTATAAGGCAACCCATCTTATTGTTGGATACTTCTAATTTTTTTTCAAAATTTAGAAAAATATATATATTTTATTGTTTCAGGTTCATTGAAGGTACAAAGATTTAGGTTACACAGTTTGTATTTGTAAGGCAAAGTCCCTCTTATAACTGTGTCCTGCCCCCAAGAGGTATGCCATACACAGTAACCCCCATGTGCCACCCTTGTCCTCTCCTCCTACTTTGAATTGATTTGAGTTTTTTTCTTGTGTGGGCATGCATTAGCTTGTCAACTGGCTTCATATTAGAGTTGAGTACATTGAATTCTTGCTCCTCCATTCTTATGATGCTTTACTAAGAAGAATGTGTTCCAGCTCAATCCAGGTTAATATAAAAGCTGTAAAGTCTCCATCTTTTTTTAAAAAATTTTTATTAAATCATAATTGTGTACAATTATGCAATCATGGGGCACAATGTGCTGACTTAATATACAATCTGAAATATTTTCATTGAACTATTTAACATAGCCTTCATGGCCTTTTAATCACTATATGAAGACATTTATATTCTACATTTAGTAATTTTCACTTGTACCCTTGTAAAATGCACCGTAAGTGTGAGCCCACCAATCACCCTCCCTCCACCCATCCTCCCCGCTCCCCTCCCTTGCCCCTTTCCTCATTTCTTGTGCTATAACTGGGTTTTTGCCTTCATATGAAAGCTATAGATTAGCTTCATAGTAGGGCTGAGTACATTGGATACTTTTTCTTCTATTCTTGAGATACTTTGTTAAGAAGAATATGTTCCAGCTCCATCCATGTAAACGTGAAAGAGGTAAAGTCTCCATCTTTCCTTAAGGCTGCATAGTATTCCATGGTATACATGTACCACAATTTATTAATCAATTTGTGGGTCAATGGGCACTTAGTCTCCATCTTTTTTAATGGTTGAATAGTATTCCATGGTATACATATACCACAGCTTGTTTTTTTTTTTTTTTTTTATTGAATCATAGCTGTGTACATTAGTTCAACCATGGGGTACAGTGTGGGGGCTTCACATGCAATCTGAGATATTTTATCAACCTGATTGACATACCGTTCATGATATTTTCTCGTTTACTATA
>CAUYON010115679.1:0-11249 GCA_963573935.1 Arctocebus calabarensis | reverse complement strand
CAGATCCAAATGCTTAGCAAGTCTCAGCCCAGGCCACAAGAAGTAGGACTGTCACAGGCAGAAGAGCCGCAAGGGAAAGGACACATGCCCAGTGATGGCAAGGGGCAAGTGCCAACCCCCAGTTCTGAGGTGGCTTTGGATTTGAAGAGCCAAGATAAGAAAGGTAAGTGGAAAGTTACATTTTTACCCTTTCCATGGCCCCTTTTAATTTGGAAAAGCGGCAGCAGCTCATGTGCTCTAGTCCATACAGAGACTCCAAGGCCAGAGCTTGTGGCTTGAGATAGTTGGGGAACTCAAGAGGTAGGGCTGTCAGGGGCAGGGCAGCATCTCTCTCTGGGCACCTGGAATGGGGCCGTAGGGCTTCTCCTCTGCCTTACTGATGCCTTTGCCTTGTAAACTAACTGCCTTGTTCTTTGGCAGCTATGAAAGAAAGTCTGGGCTTTACCTTTTCTCAGGACATTAGTGGGATTAAGGGGAGGGGGCTTTTTTGTTCCAGGCAGCTGTCTCTGGGAACCAAGAAGGCTTGTGATGTCCATAGTGACTCCTTGGTGGAGACATGCCCTGGCTGCCAAGTGCTTGTCTCAGATGGACACAGTGATCTGATAACTCAGCAGGATGCCCTCCTCTGCTTGCAGTTGTTGAGATAATTTAGTTTATGAGATTTTTCTAAACTACTTTTCTCTCCCTTATGATTCTGAAGATGATCTACAGGCATAGAGAGGCCTGCAGGCTGTTGCTGAGGTCATCAAATAAGTTACCCACCTGCTGCCCTGTACACAACCCATCTCATCCCTCCTTAGGAAGACTCGTAAAATTGAATAGCACAAGGTTTTTTTTTTTGTTTTGTTTTTTTGGCAGGGGCTGGGTTTGAACCTGCCACCTCTGGCATATGGGGCCGGCGCCCTATTCCTTTGAGCCACAGGTGCCACCATAGCACAAGGTTTTATTTTCGCTTTTGTCCTAATTAAATGCTGGTGAGATCCCAGCTAACTATGTTCTGTGCGCAGAGGAAACCAATGAGATCCAGGTTGTCAGCGAGGAGTCTCAGAGGGGTGGCCTGGGGCTGCTGCAGGAGCAAGGCCAGGAGCAGGCTGTGGAGGACAGACCAATAAGTGGAACAGGCTTGGGAAGAGCCAGAGAACTGAGCCGAGCCCCACAAGTACCAGCTGCCTTATTGCTGAGCCAGGAAAATCAGGAGTCTGAGGCCCCTGAGCGGGACCAGCTTGTCATTCCCGATGGGCAAGAGGAACAGGATGCTGCTGAGGAAGGTGGGTTAGAGGCCCCATGGTTGCCTGTGCACTCCTTTCTACCAGATACTCAGTCCTCTCCATTTTTTTTTTTGTCTTGGCATGTTATCTTTATTATTTTTTTTTTATTAAATCATAATTGTGTACATTGGTGCAATCATGAGGCACAAAGTGCTGACTTCATATACAATCTGAAATATTTTCATTGAACTATTTAACATAGCCCTTCATGGCCTTTTAATCACTATATGAAGACATTAATATTCTACATTTAGTAATTTTCACTTGTACCCTTGTAAGATGCACCGTAAGTGTGATCCCACCAATCACCCTCCCTCCTCTCCATCTTCTAAACACCAGACAGATCCCCTTGAATTTTACCAAATAGCAGTTCATGATTTGGAAGTTCCTCTTTGTATGTTTGTTTTCCACGATGAAGTGGGGAGTCAGAAAGGAAGAGCACACTCTAGCACTTGAGGTTTCAGAAACAGTATTAATAGAAAGTGAAGGGGACCCTGCAGGTGGATGACCTGCAGTGAATATCATGGCAGGCAGTACACATATCTGATCATTTTATCTCTGCCTCTTCATTTAGTGTTGGGTGCAGTAGACACAGCTAGTCAGTGCCTGGTAATGGAGGGAGGGAGAGATGGGAGAGGGGTACATAGAGGTTGACACATATTTGACTATTGAGGAAAAGTGATATATGAATCCCACCTTTCTAGTCTAGTTGACTTTTTTCTTTTTAAAGAAATAAAGTGTGGGAATATTCTGAGATGTATTTCAGTCTCTTAAAGATGTAGAAAATTTCCATTCTACCTGAGCCAGGAGCACTTCTAGAGGCATGATAACTATGCTCTGAGACAGATCAAGTAATAGAAGTTGGGGAATATGCTTATTTACAGAAGTAACCGTGATTCCGATCTAATTTTCATTTTAGTTTCTCTTTCTGAAGAATGTGCCCTCCCAAGTTCCAGTTAAAGAATTAGATTTTGTCAGCCTACCCTCAGCATCCCTGCTCGGGTCCCTGTTCTCCAGGCCTGCCCAGCAAGATGCTCATGGTATGAGGGAGGGAGAGCACCCTTGGGCAGCTCAGCCAGTGGGGCTCAGGTGTCAGACCACTCAGCAACAGATCACAAAGTGTAACAGCTAAAGGTGGACTGTTGATACATCAGGAACTAGAGCTGGTTTTCCAAGCATGCTTTTCAGGGGAAAAAAAAGATTTTTATTTACCCATGTGTATACAAATATATGTATATCTGTATACAAATGTTTAGGTTAAGCCCTTTGAGTAGGTCTGTGTGCATTATGTCCTGATCTTTTCTGGTTTCTGTTCTCTCTAGGAGTAAATATAGTAATGAGCAGGGTAACTCTGTAAATAGGATGTACAGTTTTCTCCTTGGGTTCAATAATGACTCCATGTCTTCTCCTGGAGCAGTGAGCTGTTCAAAGCAAATGGTGTCATTAACTAGAAAGCTGTTGTTTCCTAAAACAGTGGTACCTTTATCTTGAGTTCATTGTTTCTTTAAAAAAACTAGGATTTCTGGCTCAGCGCCCATAGCACAATGGTTAGGGCACCAACCACATGCACCAGGGCTGGTGGGTTTGAACCCAGCCAGGGCCTGCTAAGAAACAATAGCAACAACAAAATAACCGGGTGTTGTGGCGGGTGCCTATAGTGCCTATAGGAGGCTGAGACAAGAAATTTGCTTAAGCCCAAGAGTTTGATTTGCTGTGAACTCTGACACCATGGCACTCTACCAAGGGTGACAAAGTTAGACTGTCTCAAAAACAAACAAACAAACAAATCAAAACCAAAAATACCCCACCCACTAGGACTTTAGTTGGGCACTTGGCTCAGCTATAATCCTAGCATTCTGGAGTGAGTGGACTGCTTGAGTTCAGGAGTTCAAGACCAGCCTGAGTAAGAGCAAGACCCTGTCTCTACTGAAAATAGAAAAATAGCCTGGTATTGTGGCAGGTGCCTTGTAGTCCTAGCTCCTGGGTATGCTGAGGCAAGAGGATCAGTTGAGCTCAGGAGTTTGAGGTTGCTGTGAGCTATGATGCCACACACTCTACCCAGGGTGACAGAGTGAACTCGGTGTCAAACAAAATAAAACCACCTAGGATTTTGATTTAGCTGGCTAGTTTGTGTCCCCATTTCCAGCCTGGAATATAGTCTTTTATTTAGGGCCATATGTAGATTCTGAGTGCAAGTGGAGCATATGTAAGTGGAGATGGTTTTGTGCTGGAAGCAAGCACACGAGTCCCTGTCATTTCCAGAGAAACAGCAAAAAGATCTGATTGGGATGAGTAGGATAAACCCTAGCCCCTGGGCTCTGATGTTCCTGTGGTATCAAGAGAAATGATGTAGCTTGTATTTTATGTGGTAAATTTACAGGGAGAAACCAGCAAAAACTGGGAGAAGATGATGACTACAACATGGATGAAAATGAGGCAGAATCTGAAACAGACAAGCAGGCAGCCCTTGCTGGGAATGACAGAAACCTAAATGGTAATAACAGTGGTGGTGGTGGTAGTAGTCAGAGAGGACAAGGGGAGTGGGTCCCTTTTAATTTGCTTTGTGGTCCTTCACTTAGTCCAGGGCATCCTAGCAATAATATTTTAAATAATTGATCATTTCAAGGAAACTGTCTTTTCTTTAGGAGCCTTTGAAAACAGGGGCAGTGGAGGGAGGTGAGGGTTGAGAAACCTAAGGAGATGAAGACCTTCCAGAAAGTCTGCATATTCACTGGGGCCCCAGTCCTCAGATACCCTGGGAGGACTTCTTTTCTGTTGGCCACTTGCCAACAAAATGGCTAGGTCACCAGTTGATCAGTCTGTGTCACAAATAAAAAAGCCCTTATATGTGTATGCACAGGGCTTCCATGCAGCTTTTATAGCTATACTTTATTCTTATTTTGATGTTTTGAAGTGTCAAGGCCTGTATCTTAGATTTATCTGTTTCCTTGTGATGGTTTCAGGTTGAAAATTTTGTAGCTACAGTGTTGTTCCTTTTGCTTCCCAAGGAGGAACAAAATGGCAGTTTTTCTTTTCTTTTTTCTTTTTTTTGAGACAAAGTCTTACTATGTCACCCTGGGTAGAGTGCCATGACATCACAACTCTCAGCAACCTCAAACTCTTGGGCTTAAGCGATTCTCTTGCCTCAGCCTCCCAAGTAGCTGGGACTGTAGGTGCCCACCACAATGCCCGGCTACTTGGTTGTAGTTGTCCTTGTTGTTTTGCTGGCCTGGCCCAGGTTTGAACCCTCGTCTTGGTGTATGTGGTTGGCGCCATAACCACTGTGCAACAGGAGTTAGCCAATGGCAGTTTTTTTTACTGGTAGTTGATCCCTTGGCTAAGATAGCACCTACCTGGTCTCTCCATCACAAAGGTCCCTGGTTGTCTTTGTAATTATAGGTCATCTAAGATGCTTTGACATGGTGTGGCTTTACCACCCAATGATGAACCTTGCCTAAATGGTGACTGACATTTTAATGGTCATCTGTGCAAATTTATTACCTGATATTCTTTAAAGAGTAACTCTCTTCTCTATCCCCTCAATACACTTGTTTGTTTCACTACGAAGTCATGATAAGAAAGACTCATGAATTCAAGAATTCAAGTCAAGAATTTTTAAAATTCATTTTTCTGCCAGAATCTTGGGGTTTTCTTTCTCAATGTTGAAGAGTTCTTTATCTGTGGTCTAAGTTGCAAATACTTTCTCCCAGTTTCTCTGGGTTTTACATTTGGCATTTTTGCTATGCAAAAGTTTGAAACATTTAAATCTTTTATCGCTTCTGCATATTGACCATAGTTAGAAAAGCTTGTATTCAGTCTTAGAAGGAATTCACCCATGCTTTTGTTTAGTGTGTTTTCATCGAGAATGCTTTCTGGTTTTTCTTGTAGTTTCTATTATAAAGTAAAACGGAGATTCAAAACCACATGAAACAAATAAAGTTTTTGAAAGTGAACACCTCCCCAGTTAAGAAACAGAACTTTGCTTGCTGCCTGTAGCATTATGGCGCCAATCACATACACCGAGGATGGCAGCTTCGATCCCTGCCCAGGACCAGCTAAACAACGACAACTGTAACAACAACAACAAAACAGCTGGTACCACAATGCCTGGCTATTTTTTGTTGTAGTTGTCATCGTTGTTTAACTGGCTCAGGCTGGGTTCGAACCCGCCAGCCTCTGTATATGTGGCTGACACCGTAACTACTGTGCTATGGGCGCCGAGCCTAGTCTTGCTCATTTTCCTAAATTTGATGTCCTTAAGTCTCAATCTGCAGGTTTCTCCTCCATCCCTTTTTTTCCTTTACCATATGTGATATACCTAAGCCACATGACCTGTGTTTTCCCAATGTGTGATTATTGCTGATTGTGTATACATGGGGCACTTTCACATGTTCTTCTATCCTATTTTCTGTAGCTTGTCAGCTGGATCCATATGCTTGGTCACACTCAGACATGGTCTGGCTTTAGCCCTTGGCCAGATGGTAGGTAGGGGTGTGGTCTTTCATCAGGAGGCACGTGTCTGGCGTCTTTCTTTTTGTGACATAAGTAGCACTTGATGCTTAGTATCTGTGTGGGTTAATTCTGTTTTGTTTGTTAATTGGAATGTTCTACTAAGAAGACACTTTAATGGTATTATTTGTTTAGGATAGGTAGAATAAATACTTGATACTTGCTCTTCATTTTTCAGAATAAGGAATTATTTCTCCATCTTTTTTCTGAAAGTGATCTCTTTTTATATCATTATAACTTAACAATGTTACAAATATGTTTGATGGTTTTCACTCAATTGCATTATTCTTTGGCCAGTGGGATCGCTCCATTTTTTTTTTTTTTTGTTGTTATTGTTTTGAGACAAAGTCTCCTGGGCTAGAATGCCATGGCCTCAGCCTACCTCACAGCAACCTCAAATACCTGGGCTCCAGTAACCCTCCTGCTTTAGCCTCTTGAGCCGCTGGGACCACAGACATACACCACCACCCTTGGCTAATTATTTTTTGTAGAGATGGGATCTTGTCTTGAACTCCTGAGCTCAAGCAATCCACCTGATTCGGCCTCCCAGAGTGCTTAGGATTATAGGTGTGAGCCACTGTGCCTGGCTGAGACCTTCCCTACTTTTATCTGAGTTTGGTTTCCTTTGTTTCTCATATCCTGTCCTGAAGTCTTCACCTCACATTTAGCACTTTTTTCTCAATGGGGCTCTGCTTGGGAAGGAGTCCTGGCAAATCAGTCTCAGGAGTCCTTACGCTCAGCCTCTGCCAGCCTTTTAACATGCCAGTTTCTTTGTGGTCACCTATTATGAGAGCAGCAGAACTCCTCCTACTCCCAGGGGCAGTCTTCCCTTTGGTTCATGAACTTGCTGGTGTCTACCTCTTGGCTGTTTGGGCTTCTTTTATTTTTGAGGTCCGTTACATGCTCCATTGCTTCCCTGGTTTTATTCAGATAGTGCCAGCACATGGTAGTTTCAACTGCTTGAATTCTGGGGTCTGCAGGATTCCTTATCATCTGATAAGAATTATCCATTGCTTTCATATTTTATATTAACATCTAATTTATTTGAATGTTGGTATGGCATGAGGTATGGGTCCAATTTGATCTTTTTCAAAAAGGCTATCCAGTTGGCCCAACATCATTTCAAATTAGCATTTGCAATGCCACCTTTACCGAATACTAAATTTCCATATGTATTTGGGTCTACTTTTGGACTTTGTTTCTCTCCTGTTGGTTGCTCTGTTGATTCACACTATATCATACTATTCTAAGTATAACAGCTTGCTATAATATCTGTTAAGGCTAGGCCCTTTGGGAAATAGCACATACAGCTCCTTTGCATAATGCTTCTTCCCTCTTTGATTCCTTCTTGGACTCAGATTAAAAGTGTTAGATCTCAGAAATATGTTCCAGTTCACAAAGTTGACTCAACTATACCTTATCTGCTCTTTAAAGTCTTGTCGTTATATTTTCTGCAGGTGCTTATTCGTGATACCTTGTTTGCTTTTGTTGTTTCCTTTTTTTTGAGGCAGAGTCTCACTTTGTTGCCCTCGGTAGAGTGCTGTGATGTCACAGCTCACAGTAACTTCCAGCTCTGAGGCTAGGGCGATTCTCTTGCCTCAGCCTCCTGAGTAGCTGGGACTACAGGTGTCTGCCACAACACCCAGCTATTTTTGTTGCAGTTGCCACTGCTGTTTTAGCTGGCCAGGGCCGGGTTATAACCCGTCACCCTCAGTATATGGGGCCGCACCCTACCCTCTGAGTCATAGGTGCTGTCTGTGTTTCCTGCTTTTAAACTGTGAGCTACTAGTTTTCTTGGGACTTTTTCTATAGGAAGTCTTTAAGGGTTGAGTTACAGTTGTAAATGTATTTCACTACAGAAGGTAGTTTGCCCCTCTGCCAGTTTAAATAAGGGCACTGTAAACTAACAGCCTCCTTAAAGTAAGTTCTAAGTTTTTTGGAATCACGTGGGAAATGTGAATTCAGATTATAAACCTGCATAGTCGTCTTGTGGTAGTCCATTTTCATGGCATCTCACTGTCCCACTTTCATGTCAGGTTTGTTTTCCATTATTTTTGGGGTTTCAGCTTTATGTAGGGGTCAGCTACTTGATACCCCACCCTGAGTGCAGCCCAAGTCCTTGGCTTTTATACTGCTGCACCTTTTGAAGCTGTGCAGGGAGAAACCTAGTATCTTCAGGTTTCAGTGTCAGGGCAAATGTTGGCTTTGATGTTTAGTTTTACTTCATTTTTGGCCTTGCAGATGCTTTCTTTTATTACTATATGGGCAATGTATTACTCTTAACATTTTATAGTGTCTTTTAAAAATTTGAAGTTTTCATTTTGAAATGATATAGATTTTAAAATATAGTAAAAAGAATTTTCATACTCTTTAACATAACCCCTGTTAATGTCTTATCACAGTCTAGTTATCAAAATAAGGAAATTAATGTTGATATATTGCTGTTATCTAATCCACAGACTTTATTCAAATTTAGTGAATGTCCAACTGATACCCTTTTTCTGGTCTAGGATCTAATCCAGGATCATACACTGTATTTATCATATCTCTTTAGTGTCTCTTAACTCAGAGGTTGTTTCTTTCATTCATGTTGTTCTTCTTCTTTGAAGTACAGTGGCCTGATTGTTTCATAGACAGTCCTTTAGTTTGTGTTTGATGCAGCAACACATTCTTAAACATTGTCTTTATATTTATCCAGGATGTCAGTTGTTTTAACTGGCAAAGTTGTTTTGAGTTTCTAGAAATGGAAGTCATAACTTGACTTGTAAATTATTTTCAATGACTTTAGGGTGACTTTTTTTTAAAGGTGAAAGGTTAACATCGGAGGTTAGAATTCTAAGTAAATACAAAATCTCTCCATCTTACTGTTCTTAGTGTCATCGATTCCACTCATTCTTGTACTTTGGTTCTTGAAGAGCATGTTTCATGGTCTGGTCATTATCTGTTTCTGTAACCTTTTAAATGGGCATGGTGCCCTACCACCTACACGGCTTTGCAGTAAAGCCTTGTGATCTTTACATCCCTAACACTCAGGTATTCTAAGAACATGACCTTGTGCAAGGTTTTAAACCAAATGAGGTAGGCAAGATAAGAATGCCCTGTCAGTTCTTTTAAGAAATAGTGTTAAATTGAAGAAATGTCAGCATCAGCTTCAACATTATCTTTGCAACAGTTTAAGACTCTAGTTGCTCTAGGGAAATTAGAAGAAAAGGTATTAACTCCAACTTAGAGACTTTAATAGATAACATTAATTTAATAAGGCAGTCATTTAGTTAACAGTAATGTAATGTCTTTCATGTGTCCAAGGATAGAGTAAGACCAGATGGTAGAAGCCAAATACTTCAGCCCTATCAAGGGAGAGCTTTGGAATAGGACTGTCTGATTCTTAGGAGGCTCTATACTGCCAGAGGTGCAGTAGTGAGGGTGCTATGCAGCCTAGGAGGACTGTGGTTATATAAAATTTTACCCACTTGATAGGACATGGGGCTTTATTTTCCTGTTTTAAATAATTATGGAATCTTAATGTATTTTAACTTTGTTTCATGGCACACTATTGGCCACATGTATGGTCTCTTTAAATCTTACCCTTGATTAGGAATGCAATCTCAATTATGGTGTTGGCATGGGAGATACAGTTCTCTTTTATGACATAGTTTCTAGAAACTGAAGCCAAATGGGACCTGCCTGGACTGCTTTCTCAAGATGTTAAAATATTGGAATATTATGTGTGAGTTTTTCCTTTTTAGTTTTTATTGCTGAAGATCAGAAAAAAGACACCATAAGTTTATTTGATCAGCGTGAAAAGCGGAATCGTACACTCTGAACTGAGCTGGAATTCACATATTTTACATCAGGACTGAAGCGATCACTACAAAATATTCACGAGGGACCGAATACTCAAAGCTGTGAAATGTACTGAGTAAATGTTCTAAGTAAAATGTACATCTAAAGATGGTTATTGTGGAAATGAGTATGTACCTTAGGAAAAACTGGACCATTTTCTTAGACAATTCGAGGGGGGTGCTTTTGATGTATCTAATAAGATGCTAAAATTTGTCAAAATTTTTGGCTAATAGGTATTTCATGAGGAGATCAACACCAGAAATAGAACACCAGTTCTCCTTTGAGTGTGGCAGCAATGGCGCTCCTTTATTCTGGAGCATAACTGTGTGAAAGAAAACAACATGTAGGAAGAGTCTGTCTTCTGATGTGAAGGAGACTGACTCCATGTGGAGAAATCTTTTTCCCTCCTCTAGAGTCCTCTTCTCTACATGCTGGGCTGAGTTCTGTTCTCACTGGTACGGTGAGTGACTACCTTATATTCTTGTGCGCTCACTTCCAATTCTGACAATCAAGGGCCTAGAGCACTGACTGTTAACACAAACATCACTAGCAACAGTTTTAAACAAGTCTAAATATAATGCTGTTTTGTGTGAGAATTTTTAAAAAGACTACTTGTATAATAATTGTCATTTTTAATGTACAAAACACTATTATGTGACTTGTAATTTGAACATTTGTGGTCTACACTTGCTTTGCTACATATTTGTGGGCAAAGCAGAATCTTCTCTAATAAGTACATTGCCAAAAAACTCCAGTGAATTCAGTAGACTTTTGACAAAAAGTGTCCAACCAGAGATGACACGGGCATGCCTACAGCAGAGCACAGTGAGAATGGGTTTGGGTGGACAATTCTGAGCCTACTTTATTTCTATAGTGAAAGAAAAGTTAATTGATCTTGAAGGATACATACAGTGTTATAAACTGAGACTGTTTGGAAATAAAGAAATGGAATAAGTACTTTGGTGATAGTTCACACATATAGTTTATGGTGAGTGATTCAGAAAACTGATTTAAAAATCAAAGGTTAACATTAATTTGGAAAATTACTAATCAAGTTCACAATAACAATGGTATTAGGTTTGACTTGAGTTGGGTCCTAATAGCTAGAGTAAATAGGCTCTTAACTGCTAGTGAATGATGGGCAAAATCACATTAATGACTTTCTGTGAGGCTCTCTAAAGGGTAAGAGGTAGAATCCACAGGATGTGGGGTGCAGGACCTTCAGAGATCATTATTTGTTAACTCTCATTTTCAGAGAGGAAAATGGGATCCAGAGAAGTTCGGTAGCTTCTAGCTGGTGAGCTGTAGTGCCTCATTGTACACTTGTTGTCCCTGAAGGTGTGCTTTATTTACATTCATGTCATCTCCAACCTGAATGTTCTTCACATATGATACCCTTTTTCCTACTCATTTAAGATTAAACTTTTCCAACCAGAAAAGGCAAATGAAAAAGGGTATGAAAATCTCTATAAGGTTTTATTTAAGTCCTTTGCCAGCCTCTTTTTGTTTCCCAGTCTTGGTTGATATGAGTTCTCTCTTGCTTTATCAATTAACATTCTACTCATCTCATGTTGAATTAGTGTGCACAGAGATGCTGAGAAATAAATAATGTTACTTCAGTTTTTAAAA
>CAUYON010115678.1:0-38669 GCA_963573935.1 Arctocebus calabarensis | reverse complement strand
CCGGGTGTTGTGTCGGGTGCCTGTAGTCCCAGCTACTTGGGAGGCAGAGGCAAGAGACTCGCTTGAGCCCAGGAATTGGAGGTTACTGTGAGCTGTGATGCCACAGCACTCTATCCAGGGTGACAGCTTGAGGCTCTGTCTCAGAAAAAAAAAAAAATCTAACTTGAGGCTCTGGGGCCATAGTTCAGTGGATAGGGCACCAGCCACAGACACTGAGCCTGGCAGGTTCGAACTTGGCCCGGGCCAGCTAAAATCAACGATGATAACTACAACAACAACAAAAATAGCTGGGTGTTGTGGCAGGCGCCTCTTGTCCCAGCTACTTAGGAGGCTCAAGCAAGAGAATTGCTTCTGCCCAAGAATTTGAGGTTGCTGTGAGCTGTGAGGCCATGGCACTCTACTCAGGGCAACATAGTGAGACTCTGTCTCAAAAAAATAAAAGACGGCTCGGCGCCTGTGGCTCAACGGGCTAAGGTGCCAGCCACGTACACCTGAGCTGGCAGGTTCCAATCCAGCCCAGGCCCACCAAACAACAATGGTGGCTGCAACCAAAAAATGGTTGGGTGTTGTGGCGGGCGGCTGTAGTCCCAGCTACTTGGGAGGTGGAGGCAGGAGACTCGCTTGAGCCCAGGAATTGGAGGTTGCTGTGAGCTGTGATGCCACAGCACTCTATCCAGGGTGACAGCTTGATGCTCTGTCTCAAAAAAAAAGAAAAGAAAAAAAAATCTAACTTGGGAAGCACAGAACTGAAACAAGCAAACAAAATGTCCCATGATTCCATAGAACTGGGGTTACTGAGTTAATGGTTGTGCTTTTTACTTTTTTCTTTATATGTGTGTGTAATATTTACAGATAGCTGCTAGATTGGGGGGTTTTAAAAATTTTTTTAAGCGTATTTTTTGAGACAGTGTCTCACTCTGTTGCCCAGGCTAGCGTGCTGTGGTGTCAGCTTAGCTCACAGCATCCTCAAACTCTCCTGAGCTCACGTGATCCTCCTGTCTCAGACTCCTGAGTAGCTGGGACTACTGGTGTGCACTATGACGCCTGGCTAAGTTTTCTATTTTAGTTGAAGTGTGGTCTCTTGCTCAGGCTTGTCCTGCCTTGGCCTCTCAGAGTGCTGGGATTATAGGCATGAGCCACCATGTCCAGCACCCCAGGTAACTTTTTTTTTTTTTTTTTGAGACAGTCTTAGTATGTCGCCCTCTGTAGAGACAGCTCACAGCAACCTCAAATTCTTGGGCTTACGTGATTCTCTTGCCTCTGCCTCCCCAAGTAGCTGGGACTCCAGGCACCCACCACAATGCCCGGCTATTTTTTTGTTAGAGTTGTTGTTGTTGTTTAGCTGGTCTAGCCGTGTTTGAACCTGCCAGCCCTATTGCATATGGCTGGTGCCGTAACCACTGTGCAATGGGCACTGAACCTCATTTTTATTATAGTTTTGGAGGGTACACAGTTCTAGGATGATAGCTATTCTGTCAGCATTTTGAAAATCTTATTCCACTATTTTTTTTTCTTTTTTTGAGTTAGAGTCTCACGTTGTCACCCTCAATAGAGTGCTGTGGCATCACATCTCACAGCAACCTCAAACTCTTGGGCTCAAGTGATTCTCTTGCCTCCCAAGTAGCTGGGACTACAGGCGTGCACCACAATGCCTGGCTATTTTTAGAGATGGGGTCTTGCTCTTGCTCAGACTGGTCTTGAACTGGTGAGCTCGAGCCCTCCACCTGGCTTGGCCTCCTAGAGTATTAGGATTACAGGTGTGAACCACCGCATCTGGCCCTAATTTTCTAACTTCTGTTATTGAGAAGTTCAGTTCTTCCTTTAAAGATTCATGATTTTCTCTTTGCTGTGCAGTTTCATCATGCTCTAGCTAGGTGTGAATTTCTTTTTATTTCAGTTGCTATTTATTTTGCTTGAGATTTATTGGGTTTTCATAACCAATTAATTGATATCTTTTATCATTTCTGGAAAATGTTCAGCCTTTACTTTTTAAGGTATTTAGTCCTGCTCGATTCTCTCTTCCCTCTTCTTCAGAAATTCCACTTAGAGCTTTGTTGACTTCTTTCACTGTGATCTCCAGGATGTTTTACCTTCCTCTCAGATTTTCTCTGTCTCTTTGTGCTTCTATATTAACAATTTCTTCACCTGTTTATTGAGTTAATTTAAATTGTTACATGTCCTCTGAGTTCTTTTTTATGTATTTTCATACAAGCTTGGTCATTTATTATAGTTCTTGTTCCTTTTATTCATATTTTCAAACTCATTTCCTTAAACATATATCAATGTTAATAAAACATTTATTTATTTTGAATATCTGATGTTGGTTCGCTTAGCACCTTGTTTTCTTATGTTTTGTGATGAGGGGGCTGTAAGTTTGTTTTTATTTTTTTGTTTTGTTTGCTTTTTTTGAGACAGAGTCTCAAACTGTTGCCCTGAGTAGAGTGCCTTGACGTCATAGCTCACAGCAACCTCCAACTGTTGACCTCATGTGGTCTTCTTGCTTCAATTTTTTTCTATTTTTAGTAGAGAAATGGGTCTCCATTTTGCTCAGGCTGGTCTTTGGAACTCATGAGCCCAAGCAATCCACCTACCTCAGCCTCCCAGAGTGCTAGGATTATAATGCTGAGCCACCTTGCCCAGTTTAATTTTATTTGTTTTTAAAATTATCTGTTGTCTGGCTTAGTGCCCATCGTGCAGTGGTTATGGTGCCAGCCACATACACTGAGGCTGGTGGGTTTGAGCCTGGCCCGGGCCTGCTAATCAACAATGACAACTGCAACAAAAAAAATAGCTGGGAGTTGTAGCCGGCACTTGTAGTCACAGCTACTTGGGAGGCTGAGGGAAGAGACTCACTTAAGCCCAAGAGTTTGAGGTGAGCTGTGATGCTACAGCATTCTACCAAGGGTGACATAGTGAGACTCTGTCTCAAAAAAAATAAAGTTACCTTGGGTGCTGGGCATGGTGGCTCATGCCTGTAATCCCAGCACTGTGAGAGGCTGAGGTGGAAGAATTGCTTGAACTCAGGAGTTAGAGGCTTGCCTGAGTGGGAGTGAGACCCCCCTCACCCCCAGGTGCTGCAGCCAGCACCTGTAATCCCAGTGGCTTCCCGAGTCTGAGGCTGCTGTGAGCTATGAT
This sequence comes from Arctocebus calabarensis, assembly GCA_963573935.1. Lineage (NCBI taxonomy): Eukaryota > Metazoa > Chordata > Mammalia > Primates > Lorisidae > Arctocebus > Arctocebus calabarensis. The sequence goes on along the minus strand of CAUYON010115678.1, from coordinate 35,534 downwards.
GCCATTGTATTCTGCTCAGGGCATAGGGTGGGACTCTTGTCTCAAAAAAAAGGAAAAAAAAGGCATGGAAATAAAAAGAAAAAAATAAACAAGGGGCGGCACCTGTGGCTCAGTGGGTAAGGCGCCAGCTCCATATACCAAAGGTGGTGGGTTCGAACCCGGCCCCTGCCAAAGTGCAACAAAAAATAGCCGGGCGTTGTGGCAGGCGCCTGTAGTCCCAGCTATTCGGGAGGCTGAGACAAGAGAATTGCCTAAGCACAAGACCTGGAGGTTGCTGTAAGCTGTGACACCACAGTACTCTACCGAGGGTGACAAAGTGAGACTCTGTCTCTTAAAAAAAGAAAAGAGAAAAGAAAAAAATAAACAGGGAAATAAAAATAAAAAACAAGAAAAAAAAAATTACCTGCGGAGATTTCTTGAAGACTGGTTAAAGACAGACTCCTTCAGACAGGATTACATTCCTGCTGGCTTGGGGTTGTACCAGCCTGGACCTTTACTGTAGGTGATGTAGTCCACTTAAGTAATACAGTTTCAGGCTATCCTACAGGATGAAGGCTGACTGTGGCAACAGAGGCTCACAGTTTCAGCTCAGTGAGGATGGAGGCCCTACAGATGTCCCACCTCCATACTTGGGCTTGGGCTGACTGGGTTTTGCCCTTGGAGTTTTTTTGTTTTTTTTTTTTTTGAGACAGAGTCTTATTTTGGTACTTTTGGCATCACAGCTCACAGCAACCTCAAACTCTTGGGCTTAAGCGATTCTCTTGCCTCAGCCTCCTAAGTAGTGGGGACTATAAGTGCCTGCCATGATGCCTGGCTATTTTTAGAAACAAGGTCTCATTCCAGCTCAGGCTGGTCTCAAACTGTTGAGCTCAGGCAATCTACCCGCCTGGGCCTCCCAGAATGCTTGGTTTACAGGCGTGAGCCACCACGCCGGCCCCCTTGGGAGTTTTTTCTGGTGCTCAGTTCTTCACTGTTGGCAAATGCCCTTTAGGCAAAAACTGACTTCACAGCTTTGCTACCCTATCTCCCTGGTTGCCTACTTCACTTAGTGTACACCGGCTGACCAGTTGATTTACAAGCATGCTATCGATAGTTGGAATATTTGTAGTTACAGGCTGGGCGCAGTGGCTCACGCCTGTATTCCTAACACTCTGGGAGGCTAAGGTGATTGCGTTGCTTGAGCTCACAGGTTTGAGACTAGCCTGAGCCAGAGCAAGACAATGTCTTTAAAAAATGGCTGGGCGTTGTGGCGGGTACCTGTAGTCCCAGCTACTCAGGACCCTGAGTCAAGAGAATCCCTTGAGCCCAAGAGTTTGAGGTTGCTATGAGCTATGATGCCACAACTGTCTACTAAGGGTGACAAAGTGAAAATCTTTCTCTAAAATAAAAAATTATTTTCTCACCATGACTTTTTCTCCTTTTAAAATATTAATTTTACTTTTTAAAATTTTTTCCAAACACAGTCTCAAGCTGTTGCTCTGGGTAGAGTACCATGGTGTCAGAGCTCACAGCAACCTCTAACTCTTGGGCTCAAGTGATCTCTTGCCTCAGTTTTTCTATTTTTAGTACAGATAGGGTCTTTCTTTTGCTCAGGTTGATTTTGAACTCATGAGCTCAAGAAATCCACCCACCTCAGCCTCCCTAGAGTGAGTGGATTACGGGTGTGAGTCACTGCGCCCAGCCTCTTCTTAATTTTTAAAAGTGTTAATATTTACAACAACCTGTAAACATCTGTGGAAATAGTGTGGTAGATTATAAATAAGTTACTCCTATACCTAAATGAAAGTAAGTTAAATGAAGATAGGCTGAGAGTACAACTCTCTTTTTATAGTCCTAATTAAAAATATTTCAAGTGTAAAGGTGAGGTTGGTGGCTCACACCTGTAATCCGAGCACTCTGGAAGGCTGAGGTGGGCAGATTGCTTGAGATCAGGAGTTTGAGAACAGCCTGAGTAAGAGTGAGACCCCATCTCTAAAAATAGCCTGATAAGACTGAGGTAAGAGAATCCCCCAAGCCCAGGAGTTGGAGGTTGCTGTGAGCTGTGCGATGCCATAGCACTCTACCGAGGGCAATAAAGTGAGACTGTCTTTACAAAAATAGAAAAAAAGATAGCCTGGTGTTGTGGCAGGCGCCTGTAGTCTTCGCTACTTGGGAGGCTGAGGCAAGAAGGCTCACTTGAGCTCCAGAGTTTGAGGTTGTCGTGAGCCATACGTCACGGTACTCAACCCCAGGGCAGCTCAGTGAGACTCTGTCTTCCAGAAAAGAGATATAGTCTAAGTTTAGTAATATATTAATTAGGACTATTACACTGACATGCTTTTATTATTTTAGAACAAGATTAAAGAAAAATGGTCAAGGTATAGGTATGCAACAAATCTCAGTTACACCGAGTGTTAGGTGTGGGTGAGGAAAGCAGCACCAGCAAGGCAGGGTAATTAGAGGAGGGGTTTAGCTGAATAGGAGAATCCCCAAAAGGGTTTCCATAGAACCAAGTTCAGTAGTCATGGTACTTTTTTAAAAAAAAGAGTGTCTTTTGACCATATGGTTCCTTTTCAAAGTTGTTTCCATGTTTTTTTGAGACAGAGCCTCAAGCTGTCACCCTGGATAGAGTGCTGTGGCATCACAGCTCACAACAACCTCCAACTCCTGGGCTCAAGCAATTCTCCTGCCTCCGCCTCCCAAGTAGCTGGGACTATAGGCCCCTGCCACAATGCCAGACTATTTTTTGGTTGCAGCCGTCATTGTTGTTTGGTGGGCCCAGGCTGAATTTGAACCCGCCAGCTCAGGTGTACGTGGCTAGGGCCTTAGCCGCTTGCATTTCTATTGTATGAATATCTTTTTGATTTTCCTTTTGGATTATAGAAGCAGTGAGAACTATTTATGCTTTTTCTTCTTTCTTTTTTTTTTTTCTTTTGAGACAGAGTCTCACTTGGTCACCCTGGGTAGACTGCCATGGCATCATAGTTCACAGCAACCTCAAACTCTTGGGCTCAAGTGATTCTCTTGCCTCAGCCTCCCAAGCAGCTGGGACTACAGGTGCCAGCCAGAATGCCTGGCTATTTTATAGAGACCGGGGTCTCACTCTGGCTCAGGCTGGTCTCAAAATAATGAGCTCAAGCAATCCACCTGCCTTGGCCTCCCAAGTGCTGGGATTACAGGCATGAGCTACCTCACCAGTTATGTATACTTTTTCTTCTTCCTGTTTACTATGTAGAAGTGTCTAAATAGTAGTAGTAGTAGTAGTCGCTTATGCCTATACTCCTGGGTGGATTACATGAGCTCAGGAGTTCAAGACCAGCCTGAGGCAAGAAAAAGACCCGCCTCTATTAAAAATAGAAGAAACTAGCTGAGCATCATGGTGGTTGCCTATAGTCCCAGCTACTTGGTTTGCTAAGGCAAGAGGATTGCTCAAGCCCAAGAGTTTGAGGTTGTTGTGAGCTGTGATGACGCCATGGCAGTCTACCCAGGGTGACTGAGTGAGACTGTCTCAAAAAATAAATAAACAATGAATTTTGATAACCTAAATTACAGAATATTCCAAAGCTTTCACTTTAAAACCTATCTCCATTACAAACATATTTGCATTAAAATAGTTGGAAAATGACAAACCAAAAGAAACAACAATTTCCAGTTACCCCTTGGCTTAAGGATTTTTCCACTAAATTACACGGACTTGCAATAAATATAACTCATATCTCATCTTTGGTAGGTAAAAACTTTCAAAACTTTAGGCAAATGACCTTCCCTCTCTAAGTCTTTGTTTTCTCTATGATAAGTGGGTAATAGCAACAAACTCATAGATTTGTGTTAAAAGTTAAATGAGATAACTTAAGTATGAGGATAACCACCTGTCTCCATAATTTCTCCTTTGAAAATTAATATACCCAGGCTGAGTGCGGCGGCTCCCGCCTGTAATCCCAGTACTCTGGGAGGCCAAGGCGAGTGGATTGCCTGAGCTTAGACGTTCAAGACCAGCCTGAGCCAGAGCAAGACCTAAAAAATAAAATAAAACAAAAATAAATCAAAAAAAGAAAAAGAAAATTAATATACCCTTGAGAAATGGCATCCAATCCAAAGTCATACATTCAATGGAAGACTGTATGACTTTATAAAGAAAAGGAATCATGTCTGTGCTACTCACAACTCTGCAGTCATGATGCCAAGGGAAAGAGCACAGTCAGAAAAAGGCAAATATTAGGGCGGTGCCTATGGCTCAGTGAGTAGGGCACCAGCCCCATATACCGAGGGTGGCGGGTTCAAACCCGGCCCCGGCCAAATTGCAATGAAAAATGGCCAGGCGTTGTGGCGGGCGCCTGTGGTCCCAGCTACTTGGGAGGCTGAGGCAAGAGAATTGCCTAAGCCCAAGAGCTGGAGGTTGCTGTGAGCTGTGACGCCACAGCACTCTACTGAGGGTGACAAAGTGAAACTCAGTCTCTAAAAATAAAAAAAAAAAAGGCAAATACTGTATGATTTCATTCTATGAGGTATTTAAGGAAGTTAAAGTCCACTTCTCTTTAAACGTGGAGAAAAACTCTATTACTTTCCAAGTTTCCTTGGTCAAATTCCGCTCTCCCTCCACAGAGCCATGCAACCAGCACAGGACGCTTCCCCTGAGCACCGGGTGTCAGCAGCTTTCTACATGGAGCACAGGGAAGTTTGGAAGCGGGGAAAGTGTGCACGGGAGGAGCAGGCAGCTGTGCAGACACGTGGGAGGCAGAGGACACATGGGCTGCATCTCCAGACTCACGTTGGTGCTGGCTGGCTGTTTCTGAGGAAAAGGGTCCCTCTCTTCATTCAGGTACACAAGAGGCCCCCTTGACGAGGGGAAATTTGTGTCTCACATTTAGGCAATTGAGAGGAGAGCAGAGAAATCATCATCTGTTTATTTTTAACTACCTGAAGCCTCAAAATATTCTCCATACTTTGGCTGCCATATTATGATCCCTTTCGTGACCTAGATGCCTAGATGCTGATTTTCTTTTCTTTTCTTTTCTTTTTTTTTTGCAGTTTTTGGCCAGGGCTGGGTTTGAACCTGCCACCCCCGGCATATGGAGCTGGCAATCTACTCTTTTTAGCCACAGGTGCTGCCCTTCTTTTTTTTTTTTTTTGAGACAGAGTCTCCAGCACCCTGGGTAGAGTGCTGTGGCATTACAGCTCACGGCAACCACAAACTATTGGGTTTAAGCAATTCTCTTGCCTCAGTCTCCCAAGTAGGTGGGAATACAGGCGTCTGCCACAATGCCTGGCTATTCTTTTGTTGCAGTTGTGATTGTTGTTTAGCTGGCCCCAGGGCCGGGTTTGAACCCACCACCCTCGGTGTATGTAGCTGACACTGTAACCACTGTGCCAAGGGCGCCAAGCCTAGATACTTATTTTCTCTGGATGATCACCAGGATTGTGGAGAGAAGGGAACATTTCTCCACTGCTTGTGGGACTGCAAACTAATACAACCCTTTTGGAAGGAAGTATGGAGAATCCTCAAAGAACTCAACTAACCTCCCATTTGATCCTGCAATCCCATTACTGGGCATCTACCCAGAAGAAAAAAATCCTTTATCATAAGGACACTTGCACTAGATTGTTTATTGCAGCTCAATTTACAATTGCCAAATTGTGGAAACAACCTAAATGCCCACCAATACAGGAATGGATTAACAAACTATGGTATATGTATGCTATGGAATACTATACGGCCACTAAAAGGATGGTGACTCCATCTTTTGTATTAATCTGGATGGAGTTGGAATACATTCTTCTTTAGTAAAGCATCAGAAGAATGGAGAAGCAAGAATCCAAGGTACTCAATTCTGATATGAGGACAACTGATGCTAGTATATGGTGGGGGGAGGCAGGTGGGGCAGGGTGGAGAGGGAAGAAGGGAGGGGGCATGGGGCCATGGTGTGTGACATACCTCTTGGGGGCAGGACACTAGTAATAGAGGGACTTCACGCAGCAAATGCAAGCAGTGTAACCTGGTTTATTGTACCCTCAATGATTCCCCAACAATAAAAAATAAAAATAAAATCATCAGTAACTAAAAACTAAGGTACTTTTAAGGGTACTAGTAAACCATTTCTGCCTTAGCCTTGTATGTCACATAACATACGAGTGCATATATTTTAAAATAAAAGTTGATACACATACATAGATTTAATCACAATACAGGACTTTACATTTATGCACCAAAAATGTCATTCTTTTAGTTTTAAACTTTCTAAGGTTTGAAGACACTTTTTTAGGCCGGGGCTGGGTTTGAACCCGCCACCTCCGGCATATGGGACCAGCGCCCTACTCCTTTGAACCACAGGCACCTCCCCTCTCTCTCTCTCTTTTTTAGGTAGTTTGTAGTTTTAATTTAACCAATCAGGAGTTGCGTTTACTTATTGAATAAAATAGAAACAAAAGCAAGTAGCTTTATAAGTTAAAGGAAACGTAGTTTTACAATAACTTAATTATTTCATTAAGTTGAATATATGTGTGTAACAAAAGTCAATCACAACCATAAAAGTTCTAAAATTTTTGGTCACATCATATGTCACGTGGGCTATTCTTTTTTTCTTTTTTTTTTTTTTTTGAGACAGAGCCTCAAGTTGTGGCCCTGAGTAGAGTGCTCACAGCAACCTCCAACTCCTAAGCTCAAGCGATCCTCTTGCCAAGTAGATGGGACTATAGGCGCCTGCCATAACACCCAACTATTTTTTTTTTTTTTTTGGTTGTAGCCATCATTGTTGTTTGGCGGGCCCAGGCTGGATTCAAACCCGCCAGCTCAGGTGTATGTGGCTGATGCCTCAGCTGCTTGAGCCACAAGCACCGAGTCATGGGCTATTCTTAATTGGCTGTGAAGATATAAAATACTTTTAAGGCTTATGTTACTTGAGTTATATGAAATGTGTCTCCTTTATTTTGATTTCTCCCTTTATTTTGAGGGATAAAAAGCCCAAGCTGAAATATCACCGCTAAGCAAGTTTACTAAACCCAGCTATGGAGGATGCAGAGGGTTTTGTCCAACATGCATTCAGCTGATGCCTTTGACCACCAAGTCTCAGATGAGGCAGCAAAGCAAAAAAGTGAAATCTTTCTCCCATCGTCTTAGGATTCATTAAGTTATCATACCTACAAGGTAGTTGTTGCCTTATTATTTTGTTTTATTTTATTTTATTTCATCTTTTGAGACCAATTCTCACTCTGTCGCCCTGGGCAGAGTGCCATGGCATCATCATAGCCCACAGCAAACTCTTGATCCTGAGCAATCCTCTTGCCTCAGTGTCCCTAGTAGCTGGGACTATAGGCACCCACCATGATGCACAGCTAGTGTTTCTATTTTTAGTAGAGACAGAGTCTCACTCTTGCTCAGACTGGTCTACAAACCCTTGAGTTCAAGGAATGCACTCCCAGAGTGCCACTATTTCAAGTGTGAGCCACCACACCAAACCTATTGCTGCCTTATAGATGGCTTATCTGATTTATCTAGAAGAACTATGAGCCAGACAGCAATACTTTTTTTTTTTTTTTTTTTTTGAGACAGAGCCTCAAGATGTCACCCTGGGTAGAGTGCCATGGCATCACAGTTCACAGCAACCTCCAATTCCTGGGCTTAAGCGAGTCTCCTGCCTCCACCTCCCAAATAGCTGGGACTACAGGCGCCCGCCACAACGCCCGGCCATTTTTTGGTTGCAGTCGTCATTGTTGTTTGGCGGGATGGGCTGGATTCGAACCCGCCAGCTCAGGTGTACATGGCTGGTGCCTTAGCTGGTTGAGCCACAGGCGCCAAGCCAGCAATACTTATATTTTTAAAAAATGTTTGTTGGCTGGGCCTGGTGGCTGGCGCCCGTAATCCTACCACTCTGAGAGGCAGAGATGGGTGGATTGCTTGAGATAGGAAGTTGAGACCAGCTTGTTCAAGAGTAAGACCTCCTGGGCAGTGCCTGTGGTTCAAAGAAGTAGGGCACCAGCCCCATATGCCAGAGGTGGTGGGTTCAAACCCAGCCCTGGCCAAAAACTGCAAAAAAAAAAAAAAAGAGTAAGACCTCCTTCTCTACTAAAAAACAAACAAACAAATAAACAAAAAATAGAAAAAGCTAGCTCAACATGGTGGTGCAAGCCTAGAGTCCCAGCTAATGAAGAGGCTAAGGCAAGAGGATTGCTCAGGGCTAAGAGTTAGAGGTTGCTGTGAACTACGATAATGCCATGGCACTCTACCCAGGGTGAGAGAGTGAGACTCTGTCTCAAATATATATATACATATGTTTGCTATTTTCTGGAGCCCAAAGAGGCTACTTTTCCCTGTGCCATTCTTCACAAATAACTAAAGTCCACATCAGCTATTAGGTCTGCTGTACACAGGGGAATTAAGACACCATGAAGCTTGTGGCCACAAGATCCTCTGAAGGTGTCTTTGTTCCAGCAGGACCATGATCTGCAGTCAGTGCGGCACCTCCAGTTAGCCCAGTGGGTTGAGAAAGTTCCCGAAGTATAACACAAGCATTAGGACAACCTTCAGCATGATCCGTTGTTTTGTCATGTTGTATGAAGGCTGCTGCTGGGGTGACACAAGGTCCCCCAACCTCAGTTAACCAGGAACTTGTGGGTCAACAACAAGGAATACTTCTTGCTACCCTTGTAGTGTTTTCTAAAACTTACACACAGGAAGAACGTCATAAAATTCACATGCACGATAAAAGTTGTATCCTTTTAAAATGTCTTGCGGATCTCAGGACCTGGAAATGGGAATCCTAAACTTAGCAACACCTTTCATATGTACTGGGTAGCCAGCATTTCGCTCTAATGGGACCTTTTTCTTCAGTTACTATCAACACTTGAATCTCATTTCATTTTTGACTCACTTCCACCAGATGTTTTGAAATGTCACAGTTTTCCTGCTTTCCCAAGCTGACTGATCACGTGGGCCCAGTCCCAGCAGCTAGAAAGCTATACATTTTCCAGTTCAGTCACTAATGAATCATTTCCCTAGTAGCTCCCCAAAGATCTGACTTATTTCAGGTGAAGTAATCAAGTCTCCTTTTTCTTCTAGCATGCCAAGGGACATACACTAAAAACCCTCTGTGGGCCAGCGCACACAGCGGCCCCAAGCTGGACATCACCAGGACTCTGACGCTGAAATTCGCAGGTGCCCATGCACCACCCCGGGACTGGGGATTGAGGACATTACTGGAAAGAGGACACACCCCAGAAGCTCTGTCTCTCTTTTTAAAGTCTTGATTCTTTTATTTACATAATACCCTCTCTGTCATGGGCATGTCATTCCTACCTCCTTAGGAAAGCCACCCTGGTTTTCCTATGGAACATCGTTCTGCTGGTGCCGCTGGCTCACCTGTCCTCCACACCCTGACTTAGGCATGTGGCCCATGCAGGGCCAAGTCGCACCAACACCGACAGGGCTGGGAAAACCACTTTCCTCCAAAGAGGATGAAGGGGAGCAGGTCCTAGAAGTAGGAGCACTGGCAAAGCTCTGTGAGCCCTGGATCCAGCCAGTCCTGCAGCCAACAGACTTATGTCAGAGAGCAGTGGTCCTCAACCTTTTTTGCACCAGGGACAGGTTTCATGAAAGATATTTTTTCCACAGACCTAAGGCGTGGGAGGGAGGTGATTTGGGGATGATTCAAGCACCGTACATTTATTGTGCATTTTATTACTATTATTATTTCATTGTAATATATGTATAATGAAGTCATTACATAACTCAGTGTAATTCGGGCCCTGTGGGAGCCCTGAGCTTTTTTCCCTGTAACTAGAAGGTCCTATCTGGGGGTGATAGGGAACAGTGGCAGAGGAAGCTTCTCTCTTGCCTGCTGCTCTCCTCCTACTGTGCGTCTCGGTTTCTAACAGGTGGTGGACTTGACTAGTACTGGTCCACAGCCCGGGGGATGGGGACCCCAGTGACACACAGCATCCCTTCAATTCTGTCACTGCAGCTTTGGATCATTTTCTTATTGGAAGGAAGTGTGGTGGTGACGAGAGGTCCAGGGGATTGTTTCAGAGCTGTATTTCTCTAGCAAAGATAATTTTTATTTGTGCTGCACATGAGTTAGGTGTGGCTTAGTGGAGTGAGATGAATTTGTGTGTGTTAACTCAAGTATCCTCCAGCCTCTTCTCAGTGCGAACACCATATTCATGTAAATGGCTGATAAAAAGCATTAACACATAAAGTGATTGTTTGCCACTGAAAACAACGTGTAAATTGACAGCAGGCAACAGTATTTTATTTAACTGTGCCAAAGCATTCTTTTATCCAGTTTTTTTTTTCTTGTTGTTGTTAAGTTTTTTTGTTTGTTAGTTTTTGAGACTGAGTCTCACTTTGTCACTCAGGCTAGAGCGCAGTGGCACAATCATAACTCACTTCAGCTTTGAACTTCTGGGCTCAAGCAACCCTCCTATCTCAGCCTCCAGAGTAACTGGGACTACAAATCTGTGTTGCCATGCCTGGGTAATTTTTTTTTATTTTTTGTAGAGATGGAGTTTCACTTTGTGGCCCAGGCTTGTGTTAAACCTCTGGCCTCAAGTGGTTCTCCTCTCTTGAGCTCCCAAAGTGCCGAGATTACAGGCATGAGCTGCTCTATCCAGCCTGGGAAATTTTTGTATGTTATCACCGTAAGATATTCTCCAAAAAGTTCCAACACAATTTTATGGGTATTTGTACTTGGATGATTATTAAAACCTTTTCTAAGTGAAAAGCAGGACCTTAAATTCTCATCATCAAACCATCCCTGTGGACTTAACCCTACAGATTTTTTTTTTTTTAGACAGAGCCTCAAGCTGTCACCCTGGGTAGAGTGCCATAGCATCACAGCTCACAGCAACCTCCAACTCCTGGGTTCAAGCGATTCTCCTGCCTCCACTTCCCAAATAGCTGGGACCACAGGCGCCCACCACAACACCTGGCTATTTTTTGGTTGCAGCCATCATTGTTGTTTGGCAGGCCCGGGCTGGATTCAAACTCACCAGATCAGGTGTACATGGCTGGCGCCTTAGTCACTTGAGCCACAGGCGCTGAGCCTTAACCCTAAAAATTACAAAAATCACAAGCTGATTTACAATCACTGCCTTCCTGCCTAACAAGCTGTTTGTAGGGGTTGTATTAGGTAATATATAATAACAAGCAGAATGTTATATTATTATTATTTTTGTTTGTTTTTGAGACAGAGTCTCACTTTGTCACCCTCGGTAGAGTGCTGTGCCATCACAGCTCACAGCAACCTCAAACTCTTGGGCTTAAGCAATTCTCTTGCCTCAGCCTCCCACGTAGCTGAGACTACAGGCGCCCGCCACAATGCCGGATTATTCTTTTTGGTTGTAGTTGTCATTGTTGTGTGGCAGGCCCGGGCTGGATTCGAACCTGCCAGCTCCGGTGTATGTAGCTGCTGAGCTACAGTGCCGAGCCAGGATGTTACATTATATGACAAGCAGTTTTATAGTTACAGCAGTTTTATAGTTTATTTTTCCTGTGTGCAAAAATAGACTTTCCTTATTTCTCTATACCAGAAATTAACTCTGCCCTGAGCTCCGTGTCCTCTGATGGTAAGATCCATCTCGACAGTTCTAGGACCTTCAGTCACTTCCTGTTTGGAGCTCAGTGTTGTTTAAGGACAGACTTTGTTCTGGATTCTTCTCCACTTATCCTCCCCTTTTCCTGAGAATGGTCCCTTTTGGTCTGTGTGAGCTCTATAGTGATTCCTGCCCCAGAGGAATCATTCCATGTGCTAAGATCAAGTAGGGTCCTAAGGAACTTCTGCTATTAACACCTTCCCTGCTATCTCTGCTCTGAAATCAGGTGTCCTTCTCCACCATCTGGGCACCCCGCTGACATAGGTCATCTGGCTCTCCCAGCCCCCACCACCAAGCCTCTCTCCACCCCCAGGCGTCCATTTGCCTGGGACTCAGTTGCCCATTTCTACTGCTCTGCAACTGCCGACAAGGTCCAGGGCTCTTTCAGTGTCTTCTTATGCCAGAGACCCCCTAGAGAAGTGGACACAGCTCTCTGCTTCCTTGTCCTCCCAAACACAAGGAATCCTATACCTCCCTCGTATCCCTCCCTGGCCCCAGCCTCTCATGGACCCACACCCCAGCGTGCCTTCCTTGCTCTACTTTCTAAACCTCCCTCATGCTCTGACCTTTCCCCAGGTTCTCTTTTAATCATGGCATAAACTTTAATGTTTTTGACTCTTTGTTATTTAAATCTAAGCCTTCACAATTAAAAAATAAGCAAACAACAAAACAAAAATAATTTTATCTCTTAATAAGCTAGCCTTCTGAAAGCCAAATTTTCTTTGGCTATTTGGGATATCATCTCTGCTATGACTTTTCCCAATATTGCACTATAAAAATTTTAAAACAACAAATTTGAAGGAATTTTTTTTACAATGAATAGCCAGACATCTATCGAAAAGATGGCCGTACTAAAATAATAGAAAAAAGAAATATCTAACCCCACAATTTCTCAGTAATGGTTAAGATCAATCCTATGAGCTCTCTTGCCAACAGGTAACCCCCAAAGTTCAGTTTCCAAAATATCACAAAAGTGCTGAGCAGATAGAAAGGAAATGCAAATTCTCTCTTTTAAAGCTTCTTTTGAAAGCTGGGTGCTGTGACTCATGCCAGCACTCTCCTTGCACTCTGGGAGGCTGAAGTGGGAGGATGACTTGAGCTCAGGAGTTTGAGACCAGCCCAAGCAAAAACAAGACCCCATCTCTACTAAAAACAGAAAAGTTTGCCAGGTCCCAGCTACTTGGGAGACTGAGATGAGAGGATCACTTTAGCCCGGAGCCCGAGGTTGCTGTGAGCTAGGCTGATGCCATGGCCTCTAGCCTGGGCAGCAGAGTGAGATTCTGTCTCAACAAAACAAAACAAAATAAACAATAACTAAAATAAAATAAACTGCTTTGGAGAATGTGTTTTTCCAACCTTGAAGAGTTCCTGAGTAGACAGCAGGAAGTATGAACTTTAAGCCTCATTCCTGCCCCAAACCATGTCTCCAGGGAAAAATCACATCCCCCGCCACAATCCTGTCTCACAAAGGAAAGTCAGCAACTTCTGTTATCAACCTGCTGCTAAGAAAAAAAGAGAAGCAGAGGACAGTCACACAGTCACTTCTGTTATCAACTGACAGTAGTCAGTGTTTTTTCTCTCCTTCTCTTTGTCTCCATAAAAACAGCAAACTGCCTGGCCTCAGCACAGGCACCTCCCTTCTCTCTGGGGATGAAGCACTATGCCATCTTCTTTCTCTCCTTTTATGCCTCTGTTTTTCTTCTCTCACTCACTTTTTCATTGTTCCCTGCCTCCCCCCTCCCCATGTAAGAAGAGAAAATTGACTTTTACTTTTATTTATCCTAATCGCTGAGTGAGAAATTTTTCTCCACCTGTGCTGGGAGTTCCTCATAAGTCTCCACCTTAACACTCTGATGGCTCACATGGGGGAACTGAGTCACTTCTCTGCCTCCTCTGCTGTGCAGCTCCCGGGATTTCATTCTCCTCACTCCTGTTTGGTGTCTCCAGGGCTTTGGAAATGGTCTCGCACTCAAAAAAGTATCAGCAGCTCCGTGGCGAAAACTCTGGCACCAGTCTGCTGCTCTCAGAAAGGTCCCTGAGAAAGATGCTTCCTACCACCTCTTCCTGCACTTTGGCCAGATCCAGGGATGCCTGGTTTGGGAGAAGCTCCTCTCTAGTTTCTGGTCCAGATCAGAACCTGGGAGTGCCTGCCTTCTGCCAGCCCCATAAATTGCATTTCAGGTCTGACTCAGAGTCAGGGATGCCTGATGTCCGATCAGCACCTTAAATGGGGATGCCTCACCCTCAGTGTCTCAGTGTGTGACTGTCCCTAATGTCCCTCCCCTTTTTCTTTCTTCTAATTTCCCTCGTGAGCAACATTGGGTTGGAACTTTGGGACTCATTACGCCCAATCCAAACATTTACTATAGGTGAATTGACCAGGAGATTTGGCTCAAGAATAAATCTCTAACTTGACCTTTTTTTTTTTTGAGATAGTCTCACTATGTCGCCCTGAGTAGGCACCACAGCTCAGAGCAAGCTCAAATTCTTGGGCTTACATGATTCTCTTGCCGCTGACTCCCAGGTAGCTGGGACTACAGGCACCTGCCACAACACCTGGCTATATTTTGGTTGCAGTTGTCCTTGTTGTTTAGTAGGCCTGGGTCAGGTTCGAACCTGTTAGCCTCAGTCTTTGTGGCTGGGGCCTAACAACTGGGCTACAAGCACTAAGCCTCTAACGTGACTTTGATTTCCACCGGCTTGGCTGAAAAATCTGAAGTCCTCTACTTTTAAGGCTTTATTTGAACTTGCTAGACTTTCTGATCTTCATTTTGTCAGCTACATGTTACTTCTTAACCTCTACAATCTCTACCACTGCCTTCTCTTTCCAGATGAGGTTTCGAGGGCATCCCCACTCCTGTCTTGGCTTCTCCATCTCCTCCCCTCTCACCCAGCTGCACTCACTCTGGCCAACTGCTCCCAACCCCTTGCCTGAGAGGCTTCAAGGTCACAGGGCATGTAAATCACTCAGGGCCAAGTTAAACATCCCAGCCCATTTCCTTTTGTGACTATCTGAAGCCTTTCTCCTCTTTAGTAATTTAGACCCTAACACCCTCGAAAGACATCCATCTTAGCAATGCACTTCATCTCCCAGTAGCCCTGATATTTATTCTGTGTGAACTCCAAAACTTGAAAGGAGGCATCCAATGCCACAAATGGAACTTTTAAACCTGGTCTTCAAGGTCTTTGATGACTGGATGGGGAGATGTGAGTAGAAAAAGAGGGATCAGGACTCACAGAGACCCTGAGGGTGGAAAAGGCTTTTCAAATGGTGGCTGCCTCTATAAAAAGATCTTTTCAGAGACAGAGTTCCTCCAGGCACAAGGAAGAAGAAATCAAGACCACACCCTTCTCTGGGAACTGAGGCCTGTTTCTTCTACAACCAGCTGGGGCTCTGGAGAAAAATGCCCTAGGAAGTGGCCTCCGCAGGGAACCTGGGACTGTGCCCTCTCTGCCAAAGGGAGGGGGCTGGAATCAGGAATAAACTTACTTTCAGAAACTGGTGATCCTGCATCCTCCATACCCAGGGACCCTCTGGAAGTGCTTCAGTCCAAGGGACAGATCCAAATTTGGAATAGGCTCATCTTTGTCACACCAGGACGGCCAAGCCTTGAGTAACATTCTCTGTCACAGGTAAACAAGCCGATTTTCTAATTAACACTGGAGCCACTCTCTCTGCATTTTCTGTTCAGGACTTCTATTTCCTTCTATCTCCAATGTCAGACTGAAGGAAAAATACAACTCCCTGTGTATTCTGTTTCTTCTTTTTTCCAAGGGAGATCAAGCTTATGCTCGCTCCTAGTCGTGCTTCCAATTGAGTCTTAAGACTGGGAAAAGATTTTAAGGTTAAGTTGGACACCTAACTCCTTTAACACCTCTGACTTCCTTTCGCAGACTTCTAGGACAAGCTTAGGGACTTTACATACAGCTTTTGTCCTTTCTTGGTGTGCTCTGGGCTTTGAATCATAAACGTTCCTTCTTCTTGCTTCACCTAATCAGATCTACATTTATCTATATACGTCCATATGTTTGCATGTCTAGATATTGTGAGGAAGAAATCCTAGGAACTCTGACAAAGTTATTCAGAGTTAGTTAACTCTGACTCCAGCTATTTTGGAGACAAGTAGAGAAAGAAAGCAGGCTGGAAACCAAATTGCATGATCACAGCAACGCCCTTCCCACACTCCTGTAAATCCTTATGGCCCTGACAAGAGTATAGCCATTCCGGGAGGACAGCTAGTGATAGAAAGCAGGTCAGAGACAAAATGGCACGGTCACAGCAACCCCTCCCTGCCCTCTTGAAATGCTGTAGGGCTGGGAAGCATCAGGATCTCCTACCCTGGTCCTGGCTGGCACAAGAGACAAGGCCTCCAACAGGATTAACACTTTTTTGTGGAAGGCAGTAATTTTAAAATCAGTCTGGGACACAGCATCTTTCACTCTATAGGAAAGATGACTTTTCTCGCCTCTCATGACCCCCACCCACATTCCAATTACACTAATAAAAGTCCCTTGAAATTGTGTGAGCTGAGCTAACTTCCATTAAAACAAAGCCGGCTTCAGCTTGGCGCCTGTGGCTCAACGGGCTAAGGCGCCAGCCACATACACCTAAGCTGGCGGGTTCGAATCCAGCCCGGGCCTGCCAAACAGCAATGACGGCTGCAACCAAAAAATGGCCGGGCATTGTGGCAAGCGCCTGTAGTCCCAGCTACTTGGGAGGCAGAGGCAGGAGACTCGCTTGAGCCCAGGAATTGGAGGTTGCTGTGAGCTGACAGCTTGAGGCTCTCTCTCAACAACAACAACAAAAAAAAAAACCTTAAAAATAAAAAAAAATAAAACAAAGCCAGCTTGGCTCAGCTCAGCTCAGCTTGGCTCAATGCCTGTAGCTCAGCGGCTTGGGCGCGAGCCACACACTCTGGAGTTAGGGGGTTTGAACCTAGCCCAGGCCAGGCAACCAAAAAATAGCCAGGCGTTCTGGCGGGCGCCTGTAGTCCCAGCTACTTGGAAGGCTGAGGTAACAGAATTGCTTAAGCCCAAGAGTTTGAGGTTGCTGTGAACTGTGACGCCATAGCACTCTACCGAGGACAACAAAGTAAGACTCTGTCTCAAAAAAATAATAATAATTAATCACACTATGGAAGGGTTTCTTTACCTTTTTGGTAACTGGCCTGAAACAGGAATTTTATGTTTTATAAAGATAATCCCTGTGTCATTGGCTTTTTGACTAACTAGAAAAACTAAACATTAAAGGGTGAGGTTTACGGGTGGCACCTGAGCGCCGGCCCTGTATGCCAAAGGTGGCGGGTTCAAACCCAGCCTCTACCAAACTGCAAAACAGAAAAATAGCCGGACATTGTCATGGGCGCCTGTGGTCCCAGCTACTCGGGAGGCTGAGGCAAGAGAATCGCCTAAGCCCAGGAGTTGGAGGTTGCTGTGACCTGTGTGACTCCACAGCACTCTACTGAGGGCGATAAAGTGAGACTCTGTCTCTACAAAAAAAAAAAAAGTGACCATAGTGATATTTAGCTATGAGGTATATAGCTTTTTCTAGGATGAGTTTGCCAATTTAATTGTCTGACTGTATACACATAACCTATTACCAGTAATTCCACTCCTAGCTCAAAAGAAATGCGTATGTATATTCACCAAAAGGCATATGCAAGAATGTTCATAGCAGCATTATGTGAAATAGCTAAAAACTGTAAGCAAACCAGCTGCAGTAGTAGAAAGGATCTTAATTTATAATAGTAAATGTAATTTAAATATATTCATTCTGAAATATAGCACAGCCAATGAGAATTAACTAACATTGGATATATGCAACACCCATGAATGTATCACATAAAGAATGGTGAGTAAAGAAATCCAAAAGCAAAGCTCGGCTCTTGTAGCTCAGTGACTAGGGCGCTGGCCACATACATCCAGGCTGGCTGGTTTCAACCTGACCTGGGCCTGCTAAACAACAATAACAACTGAAACAACAACAACAAAAATAGCTGGGGCTCGGCGCCTGTGGCTCAACGGGCTAAGGTGCCAGCCACGTACACCTGAGCTGGTGGGTTCGAATCCAGCCTGGGCCCGCCAAACAACAATGACAGCTGCAACCAAAAACTGGTCGGGCGTTGTGGCAGGCACCTGTAGTCCCAGCTACTTGGGAGGTGGAGGCAAGAGACTCGCTTGAGCCCAGGAATTGGAGGGTGCTGTGAGCTGTGATACCACAGCACTCTATCCAGGGTGACAGCTTGAGGCTCTGTCTCAAAAAAAAAAAAAAAAAAATAGCTGGGCATTGTGGCAGGTGCCTGTAGTCCCAGCTACTTGGGGAGCTGAGGCAAGAGAATCGCCTAAGCGCAAGAGTCTGAGGTTGCTGTGACCTGTGATGCCACAGCACTCTACTGAGGACAACACAGTGAGACTCTGTCTCAAAAAAAAAAAAAGAAAAAAGAAAGAAAGAAATCTAAAAGCAAAAGACTAAACACTATATGATTCTATTCACATAAAGTTCAAAAACAGACAAAAGTAATCCATAGTGCTAGAAGTCAGGATGGTGTTGCTTTGGGAAGGAAAAAGAGATTGGTGATTGGGAAGGAGCAAATAAAGAGTTCATAGTCATTAGTTATGTTCTATTTCTTTTCCTTAGTGGTGGTTACATAGATGCATTCACTTCACACAGTTTATCATGCTGTAAAATCATAATCATGTAATTTTCTGAATCTATAGTATACTTGAATTTTTCAAAGAGTAAGAAATAATCAAATGTTTGACAAATAAAAGAATGAACTGCTAAATGTAAGACAAACTGGTCAAAGAGGTTAAATAATTGAAAAGTATAAAATGAATACTAGTACAGGGAAACAAAAAGAATACACATACACTATTACACACACTTTTGTTTTGTTTTGTTTTGAGAAAGAGTCTCACTCTGTTACTCTGGGTTGAGTTCAGTGGCACCAAAGTTCACAGCAACCTCAAATTCTTGAATTCTGAGATCTCCCTGTCTCAGCCTCCCAAGTAGCTGGGACTACAGGTACCCATACCATCACCAAGCTAATTTTTCTATTGATAGTAGAGACAGGGGTCTCACTCTTGATCAGGCTGGTCTCAAACTCCTGACTTTAAGCAATAAACCCACTTTGACCTCCCAGAATGCTAGGGTTATAGGTGTGAGCCACCGTGCCCAGCTACATGTATTTTTTTAGAGTGGAAATATCTACTGTTAAACAAGTCTAAATGCAGCATACCCTAAGAATTATGAAATAGAAACTGTAGGAGGAATAACTGTTTTGGAAATGAAGACGGTACTTGCTATACTGGACTGTCAAAGTATAAGAGCATGATAGCTCACGTGGAAGAAGCCTTAGGCCTTGAGGGGAGTTTCCTGATAATATCTCAGAGATAATGGGCCCTATCATCTATCATCTGTTACTTACCTGAACACAGGCTTCTGGTTAGCTCTCTTTCAACCATCCATGGCTCTTTTCCTTGTTCCAATAAGGAGATCACAGCTGGCTTAGAATTGGAAAGTCCTGCTCACAAGAAAAGATATGGGACATGGTTATGCTGTGGGTGTCCCAGAAATCAGATCAGTCCCTTGGTAATCAAGGAAGAGATGCCACTATAGCAAGACCCAGAGAAAGATGGATAAGATGAAGTTGCAGCTGCAGACCGCTGGAGCTGCCCATTTCCAACTTTTTCATCCCATTCCAGTTTAAACCATTCTTTGGGGAACAGGGAGCAGAAAATCAGCTGGTTACTTGAAGTAAATGAATGTTCATAATGGAGAAGGAAGACATTCTCAAGGGTAGATTCTGAATTTTGCAGGATAGTTATTCTTACCCACTGAAACTAGGTTGCTGAAATTCTCCAGCATCACTTCTTTGTATAAACTCATCTGACCAGAGTCCAGACATTCCCATTCCTCCTGAGAGAAGTCTACAGACACATCCTTGAACATCATTGATCCCTGAAACAACAAACATGCTTTCACAATGAATGAGTGAAGGAAAGGATGGTAGTAGAGGAGATGACAGAAGGCCCTGCAGGAAAGACAAAGTAAGCAAACTGAAGGGGCTGGAACTCTTATTATCAGTAAAAGATGTATCTTTTTTGTACAGCAGGATATGTCTAGGAAAGTGCAAATAGACTGAACTTTTCCACTGATATGAAATAGCAAGCATTCAGCTCAATCAGTAAACTCCTTTGCTATCCTTTTTTTCCTTTAAGTCCCAAGAGAGGGAAAAATCTCATGGACTTTCAAAAATAACTTACAACAGGCTCAGTGCCTGTAGCACAGTGGCTACACCAGCCACATACACCAAGGCTGGTGGGTTTGAACCAGGCTCGGTTCAGCTAAACAACAATGATAACTGCAACAAAAAATAGCCAAGTGTTGTGGCAGGCGCCTGTAGTGCTACTTGGGAGGCTGAGGCAGGAGAATTGCTTAAGCCCAAGAGTTTGAGGTTGCTGTGAGCTGTGACGCCATAGCACTCTATCCAGGGCAACAGCTTGAGACTCTATCTCAAAAAAAAAAAAAAAAGTATTTACCAAGACCATTTGATAACAGAGGAGAACACTTATGATACTGTTTAGTGAAAATGTAGGATATGCAATGGTAAATGAGGTAAAATTTGATTTTGGAAAAATGAAAATACATAAATACTACTTATTTGAGTGGCTAATTTCATTTTTTTCTTGGTAATTCCATGTTCTTCAAATTTCTAAAATAATCATGCTTTTATTTTAAAATCATAATTGAGTTCAAAGAAGAAAATTTGGTAAGCAGAAGTGGAATCATTTTCAAATAATTGAACGTTAGGTATGTGAAAGGTATTGGGCTTTAATACCAAGCTTCATGATCCTTTTCTGCAATGAGAAAAGTACAGGGACCTATAATCAAATGATATATCTTTATTAAGCAAAAAGTTTCAGATTAAAAAAACTCGGTAGAAAACTCCAACACACCTTCGATATTGCTTGTATAAGTTCATCATGCATTCTTTTCTCCTGTCCTGAGTGACTCACCTGGAGAACCGTGGAAGTGGAAGAGGAAAAAGTAATCGCGACGGGGTAGGTTGTTCTTAGCAACCCAAACTGTTCAGGTCTCAAGTCATCCCCAGCTCGATCCTCATTACCACCACATACAACGAACGGAGGTCAGACGAAGATGGGGCATCCTGTCCGAGTCATGTTTCAGGGGAAGACTGAGTTCACTCACTGCTGACCAGACCTCAGAGAGGCTTCCTGGGGACAGAGTTCTGGAGTCACACCTGACACAGCTGACGGGAAGCCCATTCCCCTATACACAGCACTACATCCATTTAGGCACAGTCATACTTAGGCCAAGGGGACACACTCAAACCTGCATACACGGAGCCATATATGATAATACAGTGACAATCACACAATTGCAGTCGCTGGCACCTACCGTGTCGCACACAGTCATAAGACCAACCCACGCAGTCACAACCCCTTAATGACAGGCTTCCTTTACCAGCACATAAAACCGCGGTGTCACAATCTATCTCTCAGACAATTCCAGACCCTCCTGGCCTCCGCTATTTTCACCTAAAGCCTTTCCGGTTTTTCCGGATCGGACGTGGCAAACCGAACCGGTTCGCCAAAGAACCCAAATCTCTCACCTCACTGCTCTAACAATCCCGCCAGGCGGGACGAAAACGTTCAAGTTCCTGCGAAAAAAGCGACGGGCCATAGGCCCTCTGGGAAATGTGGTCCAGAGAAGAACGCAAGCCGATTTTTGTCAGCGCATCACCGCGCACACCCGAAACAGCTGCTCATCGATTCCCGAAGTCCAGCTGAGGCTCACCGGCGCGCCTGCGCCGAGCGTCGATCCCGGCTCCCGCCTCCTCCCTCACACAGGAAGTGCACGTTCCACTCAGGCCGGAAGTGAGGAAGTGCACGTTCCACTCAGGCCGGAAGTGGAGTCGCGCCGAGGGGCCTCCTGGGAGGTGGTGTGCTCTGGAGCGTCTTGGGTGCTGGGGGAATAGTTTGGTGTTACCGGCGTCAGTCTGGGACTTGTCTGCGGGTTCCGTTCACTCAGTCTCTCAGAAGTTGCGCGCTGGATGCATATTCTGGCATTTCCGGCAGGTGACGCTGCCGAGTCCCCGCAGCAGGGAGGAGGGGCGGATAAGAAAGGGGGACTCCGACAGTTTATAGACTCTGGGCTGTACCGGCCGCAGCGGCTGACGAAACGGCCGCTTAGGCCCCGAGGGTCCGGAGTGGGGGCAGTGGGGAGGGCTCGGGGTGCGGGGACGCTACTGGTGAGTTGATGCGACAACTTAGTGTAGGTGTGTGATCCTCACGGGGCATGCGATTGTATGTGAATGGGATGCCGTGACGGGGTGATTTTTAAATGGATGTTGGTGTCACGGTGATGTTTTGCGTTGTATGTGATTGTGATTAAAAGTGTTGCGTAGTGAGTGTGAGCGTGGCGAAGTGTGCGTTATTGGAGTAAGTGTTGTGGTTCTTGTCTTACCAGAGTTGACTAGTCTGTAGCTTTTGGTGGAGTTGGTAACCGCTTGGGAAAAAAACAGTTCCATATTTGTTTTCTAATGATCCTTCTTCCCTTTTAGCCACCCCTCTGTAGTCTCCTTTGCTGCGCCTCCCCCCGCCCCATGGTGTTGGACCCTGTTCTGTAGCTTTACGGTTTTCTTTGGTGATCTTCTTCAGGTCCATTATTATTTTATGACTTGCTGCTTTTATTATGTGTATTAGCTAGCTATTGCCACAATAATAATGATTAACAAACCACCCCTAAACTCAGTGGCATTATCAAGTACTTATTATGTTCTCATGTTTGCAGGTTCACTGTGTTCAGCTTATCTAGGCAGGAGTTGGCTGAGTAGTTGGGCTGCAGGACGAATGCGGATCTGCTTGGCAAGTGTTTTTTCTGGGGGGTTAGGCCAAAAGGAAAATAATTACCATGGCGTGTTGTTTTAATGGATCAACAGAGCTCAGGACGGATCATGTCTCTGCTTCCAAATGTACTAATATTACATTAACCAAAACTAATCACATGTGACTGAAATTCCACAGATGCTCAAGCCCCTTATGTAAAATAGTTCAGTAATTGTTGCTACTACATAACCTACAAATATCCTCCCATTCAAGGGTATCCAACTTCTTGGCTTCTCTGGGCCAGATGGAAGAAGAACAGTTGTCTTGGGCCACACATTAAATACGCAAACACTAATGGAAGCTGATAGAGTAAAGAAGGAGGTGTGTGCATAATTTTCGTGATATCCACCACCACCGATAAGCAAAAAAAGTCTTAACATAGTCTGCCTGTTACCCACAGGCTAGGGTTGGACACTCGATTACTTACAATAACTCAATACAATGTAAATACTACTTAAGTAGTTGTTACACTGTATTGTTTAGGGAATACTAACAATGGAAACAACTACCATAGGCCTAATTACATTTTTTTTTTTCTGGAGAGGAGAGAAATTGGGCCAGTAAGGCACATGCTTTCCAGGTCTTATCTCTTGTTTATTATTTTTACAGATTTATGGGGTACATGTGGCCCATAGATTTGTTACATAGATATATTGCATCTTACTACATTTTTGATCCAGGATTGGTATCCAAGATTGTGGAACTTGTCGATATGTGTGTATGTTCTGGTAAAATACACAACATAGTTAACATTTATCACTATAACCATATTTATGTGTGGTTTAGTGGCATTAAGTACATTCACATTGTTGTGCTACCGTAACTACCATCCATCCACAGAACATAACACCTTTCATCTTGCAAAACAGAAACTGAGTGCCCATTAAGCAAAAATTCTGTCTCCCTCCCTCCCTGCCTTCCTCTAGCAACCACTATTCTACTTTCTGTCTCTTAAGAATTTGACCCTTCTAGTAACCTGATATAAGCAGAATCATGCAGTCATTGACCTTTTGTGACTGCTTCAATTTAGCATAATGTCCTTTTGATTCATTGTATTAGAATTTCCTTTTTAAGTTTGAATCATAATATATGCATTATAAATGGGCAAACATTTTGTTTATTTATCCATCAATGGACTCTTGGGCTGCTTCTACCTTTTGGCTATTGCAAATGACACTTCTATAACATGAACAAACAAATATCTGAGTCCCTGTTTTTATTTGGGGAAGTATATACTTAGAAGTAGAATTGCTGGATCATGTAGTAATTCTTTTTTAAACTTTTTTGACGGCCATGCTATTTTCTAAAGTGGCTGCACTACAGAAATATTTTGTATTTTATCAGTATATATTTTTGAGTACCTACTAGTACCAAAATAGATCAAATAAATTCCTGTTTTTATGGAGTGCAGTTGAGGTGGTGGATGGACAGTGTATGTAATAACTAAGTTACAATCTTGTGCTGTATAATGACATTTTGATCAATGATACATAGTATATGACGATGGTCCCATAAGATTATAATGGAGCTAAAAACTTCCTGTCAGCTAGTGACTTCCTAGCTGTCCTAACATCTCTTAGTGCAGTGCATTCCTCACGTGTTTATAGTGATGCTGGTGTAAACAAATATACTTTGTATAAAAGTGTAGCATGTAAAATTGCATACAGTACATAATAATAATGAGGCCAGGATTGGTGACCCACACCTGTAATCCTAGTGCTTTGGGAGGCTGAGGTAGGTGGATTGGTTGAGCTCAGGAGTTCAAGACCAGCCCAAACAAGAGCAAGACTAAGACTCCAAATCCATCTCTACTAAAAAATGAAAAACTAGCTTGATCAAATCCCAGTTATTTATTTTTGATATTGCTATAATTGCCAGGCGTGTGCGTGCGTGTGTGTGTGTGTGTGTGTGTGTGTGTCTTCCTCATAAAAGTTTTTTTCCCAGGTCAATGTCTTTAAGCGTTTCCCCCACACTCTCTTCTAGAATTTCTGTTGTTTCGTGTCTTAAATTTAAATCTTTTATCTAGCAAGAATAAATTTTTGTCAGTGGTGAGAGGTGTGAGTCCAGTTTCAGACTTCTGCGTGTGACTAACCAGTTCTCCCAACACCATTTGTTAAATAAGGATTCTTTTACCCAGTGCATACTTTTGTTAGGCTTATGAAAGTTTAAATGACAATGTGTTATCTATTTTGTTCCATAGTTCTACATCTCTATTTTTGTGCCAGTACTGTGCTGTTTTGATCACTGTAGACTCGTAGTATAACTTGAAATCTGGCAACGTGATGCCTCCAGATTTGTTTTTATTTCTAAGAATTGTATTTATTATTTGGTTTTTTTTCTGTTTTCATATGAATTGAAATACTATTTTTTCAAGACCTTTAAAGTATAACATTGGTGCTTTGATGAGGGTTGCATTAAATCTATAGATTGCTTTGGGTAGTACGGACATTTTATCAATGTTGATTCTTCCCAGCCTGGAGTGTGGTATGTTCTTGCATTTGTTAACATCGTCTGCTATTTTCTTTCTCAGGGTTTCATAATTCTTTTTTTTTTTTTGAGACAGAACCTCAAGCTGTCACCCTGGGTAGAGTTCTGTGGCATCACAGCTCACAGCAACCTCCAGCTCCTAGGCTCAAGCGATTCTTCTGCCTCTGCCTCCCAAGTAGCTGTGACTACAGGCACCCACCACCATGCCCAGCTATTTTTTGGTTGCAGCCATCATTGTTGTTTGGTGGGCTGCCAGCTCAGGTGTATGTGGCTGGCGCCATAGCTGCTTGAGCCACAGGCGCTGAGCTTCATAATTCTATTTATAGAGATCTTTGACATTCTTTGTTAGATATGTTACCGGGTACTTCAACTTCCTTCTTTAGCACTAAAAGAATAGGAAAAGGAATAGTCCTTGATTTTATTCTCTGCTTGATTATTATTTACATACATGAAGGCTACTGTTTGTGGTTATTGATTTTGAATCTTGAGACACAGCTATATTCCTTGATCATTTCTAAGAGCTTTGTAGTTGAGTCCCTACAAATCTGGTTTTCCAGATATAAGATCATGTCAGCTGCAAAGAGTGAGTTTTTGATCACCTCTGTCCCCGTTTGAATACCTTTGATCTCCTTTTCTTGCCTGATTGCGATAACTAGGACATCCAGCATTATGTTGAATAGCAGTGGAGACAGTGGGCATCCTTGTCTAGTTCCAGATCTGAGTGGAAATGCTTTCAGTTTTACTCCTTTCAATATGATATTGGCTGTGAGTTTGCTGTAGATGGCCTCTATCAGTTTAAGAAACATCCCATCTAAGCTTGTTATCCTGAGTGTTTTTATAATGAAAGGATGCTGGCTATTATTTCTGATCAATTGAGAGAATCATATGGTCTTTGTTTTTTATTCTATTTTTATTCTATTTATATGGATTTATGTATTTTGAACCAATCCTGCGTCTCTGGGATGAAACACACTTGATCGTGGTGTATAACTTTTTAAATATTTTGTTGTATTCTGCTTGCTAGTAACTTATTGAATATTTTTACATTGATATTCATTAATGATATTGAGCTGTTGTTTCTTTTTTTATTGGGTCCTTTCCTGGTTTGGGGATCAGGGTGATACTTGCTTCATGGAGTATGTGGGGAGGATTCCTTCCTTTATAAATGGATTATACAATATAGGAACTAGTTCCTATTTGAAGTTTTTTTTTTTGGAGACAGAGTCTCACCATGTCACCTTCTGTAGAGTCCTGTGGTGTCACAGCTCACAGCAACCTCAAACTCTTGGACTTAAGTGATTCTTTTGCCTCAGCCTCCCAAGAAGCTGAGACTATAGGTACCCGCCACAAGGCCCAGCTATTTTTTGGTTGCAGTTGTCATTATTGTTTAGCAGGTGTAGTCTGGGCTTGAACCCACCAGCTCAGTGTAAGTGGCTGGCACCCTACTCACTGAGCTCTGGGCACCAAGCCCCTATTTGAAGTTTTGGTAGAATTCTGTTGTGAAATCGTCTGGTCCAGGACTTTTCTTTTTGGAATATTTGTATAACTGATGCTATTTCAGTACTTGATACTGGTCTATTCAAAATTTCTAATTCTTTCTGGTTGAGTTTTGGAAGGTATCAATGCTTCTAGGTATTGGTACATTTCCTCTACATTTTCATGTTTCTGGGAATAGAGTTTTTTGTAGTAATCATTGAGAATCTTTTGTATTTCTGTGGAATCTATTGTTACTTTCCCATTATCATTTCTGATCGAAGTTATTAGAGATCTTTATTTTTCTGTTTCTGGTTAGTCTTGCTGAGGGTTTATTAATTTTATTAATCTTTTCAAAGAGCCAACATTTTGTTTTGCTTATCTTTTAAATAATTCTTTGTTTTTAATTTCATTTACTTTTATTCTAATTTTGGTTATTTCTTTTCTTCTGCTAGGTTTGGGATTGGATTGTTCTTCCTTTTCCAGTTGCTTGAGGTGGCCTGTTAGGTTGCTGATTTGCTCTCTTTTTGTTTCCTTCCTCCCTTGCCCTGGGGTTGAGTGCCATTGTGTCATAGCTCACAGCAACCTCAAACTCTTAGGCTAGAGTGATTCTCTTGCCTCAGTTTCCTGAGTAGCTGGAACTACAGGCACCTGCCACAACTCTTGGCCATTTGCCTTTTTTTAGAGATGGGATCTCACTCTTGCTCTGGCTGTTCTTGAACTCCTGAGCTCAAGCAGTCCACCAGCCCTGGCCTCCCAGTGCTGGGATACAGGCCTTTCTGTTTTCTTGATGAAGGCACATAGTACTATAAATTTCCCCCTAAGGACTGCAGGACCCACAGGTTTTGATAATTCATGGCTTCAAGGGTACCACAAAACAAACAGCCTTCAGAATAGGAGAAGATTTTTGCATATTATGAATTTGACAAAGGCTTAATAACTAGAATCTATGGAGAATTCAATTTAAACAATAAGAAAAGAACAAACTACTCCCTGTATACGTGGGCAAGAGACTTGAACAGAAACTTTAAAGATAACAAATGGCCAAAAAAGACATGAAAAAATGCCCATTGTCTTTAATCATCAGAGAAATGCAAGTCGAAACCACTTTGAGATATCACTTAAGCCTAGTAAGATTAGCCCAGGTCACAACGTCCAAAACTGCAGATGCTGGTATGGATGTGGAGAGAAAAGAATACTTCTGCACTGCTGGTGGGATTGCAAACTAATACAAACTTTATGGAAAGAAGTATGGAGAATCCTCAAAAAACTAAAAGTTGGGCTCGGTGCCTGTGGCTCAACAGGATAAGGTGCCAGCCACGTACACCTGAGCTGGCGGGTTCAAATCCTGCCTGGGCCCGCCAATCAACAATGATGGCTACAACCAAAAAATGGCCGGGTGTTGTGGCGGGCACCTGTAGTCTGAGCTACTTGGGAGGGGGAGGCAGGAGACTCGCTTGAGCCCAGGAGTTGGAGGTTGCTGTAAGCTGTGATTCCACAGCACTCTATCCAGGGTGACAGCTTGAGACTCTGTCTCAAAAAAAAAAAAAAAAACCTAAAAGTTGTCCTTCCATTTGATCCCACAATTCCATTTCTAGGTATATACCCAGAAGAACAAAAATCATTTTACCACAAAGACATTTGTACCAGAATGTTTATTGCAGCTCAATTCATAATTGCCAAGTTGTGGAAGCAACCCAAATGCTCATCAACCCATAAATATAGAGACTTGACATCTTTTACGTTTACCTGGATGGAGCTAAAACATATTCTTCTTAGCAAAGAATGGAAAAATAAATATCCACTGTATTCAATACTAATATGAAATTAATATATAAACAATTACATGCTTGTATGAACAATAAAACACAAATATAGTCTAGTATGGGAGTAGGGGGAGGAGGACAATTGACAGGAGGGAGGGAGGGCACTTCATGGGATCTTACCTAATGGGCACAATGTGTGAGTGTATACCACGCCCCTTGGGTGAGGGGTTCTCTTACAACCGGAACTTGACTGTGGAAGTGAGAACAATGTAATCTAAAATAAATAAATAAATCCCTTCGTATGAAAAATAAATAAATTTTGGAATAAGAAAAAAAATAAAAATAGAAAAACTAGGTGGACATTGTGGCAGGTACCTGTATTCCCAGCTATTTGGGAGTCTGAGATAAGAGAATCACCTGAGCCCAAGAATTTGAGGTTGCTGTATGCAGGTGACAGAGACTCTGTCTCAAAACTAAACTAAAAATAATGATAATGCAGTTGGCTGATAGCTCATGCCTTTAATTCTAGCACTTTGGGAGCCCAAGGCCTTGTACAACAATGAAATAGTCTACTGACATGTTTCTCAGAATGTATTCCAATCATTAAGTGATACATTACTGCATAATATAGGTGATCTCATGAAAAAAAGTGGTAATGTCCCTTATGGCATTGTCACCTATATTATACAGTAATAATAATCCTCACGAAAAAAAGTGGTAATGTCCCTTCTGGTATTTTAACCCGCCCTAATTAAATGCCAGAAGAGACATTAAGAGTATATCCTAAGCGTAGAACTTCTTAAAATTTATAATTTAATGTTTTCATTTTTTTATTTCTGTCCTATCATGCGATGCCAAGATTAATCTTCTTACGAATCTTTTCTTTACCCTTAGTTTAGATGGTAAATTAATATATCTTAGTATCTATTTCTTTTACTCATCTAATATCATTAGGACATGATATAATTTCTCATTTCAAATGAAGGGCTTTGGAATTCTAAATTGTGGCTGTCTATTCAATTACCAAGGTAACACAGATAGGAAATAGAGTAGCTGAACTTTTGTGGTTTTTTTTGTAGAGATGGAGTCTCACTTTATCACCCTCAGTAGAGTGCTGTGGCGTCACATAGCTCACAGCAACCTCCAACTCCTGGGCTTAGGCGATTCTCTTGCCTCAGCCTCCCGAGTAGCTGGGACTACAGGCGCCCACCACAAATGCCCAGCTATTTTTTTGTTTTGCAGTTCAGCAGGGTCCGGGTTTGAACCTGCCACCCTCGATATATGGGCTGGCGCCCTACTCGCTGAACCACAGGTGCAGCCCCAGAGTAGCTGAACTTTTAATGATGTTCTTTTTTACTACATATGTGGAGTTGCAGCAAAATCTGTTTTTTGACTCAACTTTCTTTCACTGCATTGATCCTACACCTTTATACTCATGGAGGATATTTGAAGAACAGATAACATGAATATCATTTGGTTTTAGATTCTTGGTGTCTCTATTGAGTACCTAGTTTAGCCTGGGTTGCTGAGTCTTATAGTTTCCCATGAGAATCCTGCTAGTCTCAGCATGCTGGGTTCTCTGGTGGGTGACTCCAGTGAGTATGAATTACAAGCAAGGCCTTATTTGGGGACTTTTGCTGTTATCTCTTACTGTGTAACAAATTATCTAAAAACTTAAACAACAGTATACATCATCATCTCACAGTTTCTATGGGGGGAGTGTTTAGATGGGTATTTTGGCTTGAGCATCTTATGAAGGTACAAGTCTGGATGTTGTGAGGACTGTAGTCATCAGATGGCTGGACTTTGGCTTGAAGATTTGTTTCCAGGATTGCTGGCAAGTTAGTGTTAGCTGTTCATAGGAAGCCCCTTCCTAGCACTGATTGAGTTTATTCATGGTGTGGCAGGTGACTTCTCTCAAAGTACATGATCCAAAGGCTGAGGCAAGAGGATTGCTTGAATCCAGGAGTTTGAAGTTGCTGTGAACTATGACTCCATGAGGCTGTAGCCTGAGGCAGCGGAGTGAGACTATGTCAAAAAAAACAAAACAAAAACATGATCCAAAAATTATAAAGACAGAAACCACAATGTCTTTTATGACCTAACCTTGGAAGTCACACACCATCATTTCTGCAGTGTCCCATTGGCTATGTAGGTCAAACCTATTGAGTGTGGGGTCTACAAAAGTCATGACTATCAAAAGACAGTGATCACTGTAGGGGGTGGGGATTAATCATAGGCTAGCCTGAGTAAGGCATCGCTAAACTGGATTTGTGTCCCAACTATAGGTCCTGGCTCCACAAGTATAAAACATCTGTGGTGTGAGTAGAAAGAAGCCTGAAGTATCTCTCATATAAGGAGACCTTCTGACCTGAGACCTGCCTCAGAAGCTGGAGAGTACTGGGAAGAGTGGATCCTGAAGTTGCTGGAACTGCCCTTTATCTTGACCCTTCTGCCCAGAACAGGAAAGGTGTGAATGACTTCTCAGCCTTCAGAGACCAACAATAGCTGTGTGACAATGGAGCATTTGACCCACATGTTTGAAAGGAGAGGTAGGTGAAGTGGCTCAGAGGTAAGCAGAGCTCAGAAGAGAAGGCTGTTATGTTCAGGGATAATGTGAAAGACTTAGGAAATTCAGTCCTCTGACCAAGAAAGTTCACATGGGTGTTACTGACTGTTCAGGGTAGATATTTTTTTATTTTATTCACTTGACTATTTGATTTTTAAAAAAAAAAATTTAAATATAATTTATATATTTTTAAAAGGGCACATTTAAATATATTTTTAAATGCTATTATATTTTATACAAACAAAATTTCTTGTCCCATCCCTTCTCATTCTCTATTTTCATTCCCCAGAGGCAACTACTTTGAACATTTTTATCTGGATATTCTGATATTCAACCTTGCTTTTCTGAATGACATCTTTATACTGCTAATGCTTGATTTCTCAGTTTTAGATATTTTCTATTGATTTTTGACAATGAAGCTAAAGATTTAGCTTTCTTTTACTACCTAACTCCTTCCTTGTCACCTGTGCCCCAACACACTGTACACCTTGTCCTTTTTTCTAATATAGTGTAATATTGGAGGTTGGAGGTTGAACAAATGTCAGGATCTGTAGGCATTTTCTTTTAGGCTAGTCAGTTTTCCCAGCAAGAAATCCTAGATTTTGCATGAGAAAATATAGGCCAGAATTACTTACTTGGAGGCAAACAAAAAAGCAGATTAGGGAAGGGCTGACTTATCTTGTAATATGAGGACTTTTTTACGTAATTATTTTTTCTCTACATTGCTTTGACCCCACCTTTATCTGGATCTGGTATGCTTGAAATCCAGAGCCTGTCTCAATCAGGGTATCTAGAGAAAAAAAGTCTATAATCTTCTGTTTCCACTGTGAGGTGAAAGAAGGCATCAGGTCAACATCATCTGAGAACATCTTACACTCAGTTCTGTTTTTCAGCACTAATCCTAAACTCCTGTCTTCAGACATGTGTAGTTCCCTTCCTGAACTTTTCTAGGATCCTGCCATGGCTTCCCTGCCCTCCCCCCTACTCTCACTTAAGCTTCAGCTTTTTCTGGTTAAGTTAGGTAGAACTCACCTATCTCTTCTCTGGCTTCCAAAATTTTTCTGTCATCATTTATATGCTGAAGTTTTCTATATTTGTTGTCCATTTTAGTTTTAACTTTTGTTCTTTTACTAACTAGTGGTTGGGTTTGGGAGAGAGAAGAAATAAGATTGCAAGTTTTCAGTCTTCCATACTTAATCAGAAGTCCCTAAATTTTGGGGGGTAAAACATAAATCAGGTAAAAAAATTTAAAAATCAATAAAAAATTTCATTAAAGTTATGACTGTTTCATTCTATCATATGAATTTAAGAATAGGTTTCATTACCTATAACCAATCTCTGATTAAGATATTTTTCTAAGTTCTTTACTTATTTATTTATTTTATCTAAATACTTTATAATAAAAAATTTTTTTTCTTTTTTTTTTTTTGAAATGGGATCTTGCTATCTTACCAAGGCTGACCTTGAACTTTTGGACTCAAGCAATCTTCCTGCCCTGGCCTCCTAAATAGCTGAGACTAGAAATATGCCCCACATTCCCCAGTTAAAAAATACCATTTTAAAAGCTACCCTGGCTCAGCGATAGTAGCACAGTGGCTATGGTGCCAGTCACATACACTGAGGCTGGCAGGTTCAAACCTGGCCAGGGCTAGCTAAACAACAATGACAACTGCAACAACAAAAAAATAGCCAGGTGTTGTGGCAGGTACCTATAGTCCCAGCTACTTGGGAGGCTGAGTCAAGAGAATCACTTAAGCCCAAGAATTTGAAGTTGCTGTGAACTGTCACACCTCAGCACTCTACCGAGGGTGACATAGTAAGAATATTGTCTCAAAAAAAAAGAAAATAAAAAGACTCGGTGCCCGTAGCACAGTGGTTGCAACACCAGCCACATACACCAAGGCTGGTGGGTTAGAACCTGGCCCAGGACAGCTGAACAGCCATGACAACTGCAACAAAAAATAGCTGGGCGTTGTGGTAGGCAGCTGTAGTCCCAGCTACTTGGGAGGCTGAGGCAAAAGAATCACTTAAGCCTAAGAGTTTGAGATTACTATTAGCTGAGACGCTACTGAGAGCAACGTAGTGAGACCTTTGTCTCAAAAAAAAAAAAAGCTATCCTAATCTTTGAGTCTTTCTGGTATCTATTATTATATACATAAGATAAATTTCTTATTGGGAATAAAACAGCATTGTCCTAGTGAAATACTATATTGCCAGTAGATTCATTGAGTATCTTCTACTTAGCCCTTTAGAAATCTCTTTCAGACCCTACATGGTAAAATTAGTCATCTGTGTGCGTTTCAGTGTCTCTGTAACAAGATGATTGTTAACATTTCTTCTTGCTCCAAGGATTATTCATCTGTAGAGGGTCTTATAGCCACCTAGTACTAAAGATTTCTGTATTCCTTTTTCTGGAACTCTGAAGCAAATCTGTTTTATTTGTTTTCCCTCAGCATGGTGTTGTCAGGACTATTCCCT
Organism: Arctocebus calabarensis; assembly: GCA_963573935.1. NCBI lineage: Eukaryota > Metazoa > Chordata > Mammalia > Primates > Lorisidae > Arctocebus > Arctocebus calabarensis. Next base: position 2,288 of record CAUYON010115678.1, on the reverse strand, counting down.
TTCCAAGGAAGAAGAGGATACAACCAGATCTCTTGTATGTTTTAAGCATTTATTTGTTTCCTGCATTTTTTTTTTTTTTTTTTTAGGCAGAGCCTCAAGCTGTAACCCTGGATAGAGTGCCATGGCATCATAACTCACAGTAACTTCTAATTCCTGGGCTCAAGCGATTCTCTTGCCTCTGCCTCCCAAGTAGCTGGGACTACAGGTGCCCGCCACAACACCCGGCCATTTTTTTTTGGTTGCAGCCGTCATTGTTGTTTGGTGGGTCTGGGCTGGATTCGAACCCGCCAGCTCAGGTGTACGTGGCTGGCGCCTTAGCCCATTGAGCCACAGGCGCCGAGCCTTCCTGCATTATTTTTAAATGCAGTAGGTTTCTAAAACTTACCAGTAAGCTGGTAAAACTAAATCCGTGTCAATCAAAGTGAAGAAAAATACAGATAGAAAATCAGAACCAGGGGGAAATTTGGAATATGTCTATGCAAAAGAAGGTACATAAAGAATTACCAAAGTTGAATCCAAATTTGAATATGATCTGAAGAGTCAAAAGAAACTGGGACAGAAAAATTTATTTCATAATTTACAGTATTTATGAGGGAATAATATAAAACTGTTTAAGGAAAGAAAAACCTTTCATTGGCATCTAGGTCAAAAAGAAATTCTGAAATACAGTCTACCCTCCATATTTATGAGTTTAGTAGCCATATATTCAACCAACTGGGGATCAAAAATATTTTTTAAAAATAGATGGTTGTATTTATACTGAAAATAACAGATCATTTTTTCTTATCATTTTCCCATAAACAATATAACAACTATTTACATAGCTTTTACATTGTATTAGGTATTATAAGTAATGTAGAAATGACAAAGTATATGGTAGGATATGCCTTGATTGCATGCAAATACTACATCATTTTATACAAGGGACCTGAGTGTCTATGGATTTTGGTATCTATATGGGGTCCTGGCACCAATTCCCCATGGGTGCTAAAGGACAACTATAATTCTGTAATTCTTATGATTTTAAGCCCAGTTAATAAATGGAACTCATGTCTTTCAAATTATCCTATATACTGATGGTGCCAAAAAAGGTATACACATTTTTAGAAAGAAAAAACTGTATTAAAATTGTAATACTCAAGTCATGTTTGACTTCTGCAATTATAAGAAATACAGGATCTTATTTGCAAGATCTGTATATTTTATTTTATATTTCTTATAATTGCAAGTCAGATGACTCATCCAGTTGTTTCTCCTATTAGTTCTATGATTCTCTAGTCCTGGACAGACTTGAGTTCAGATCTTGGCTCAGTGATTTATAAAGTGCATGACCTTAGGCAAGTTCCTTAATCTCTTTACATTTGGTATATCATCTGCAAATGGGGATAATAATTGTACTTATCCCATAGGAATGTTGGGAGGGTTAAATGTATATAGTAAGTGCTCCTTAAATGATAGTTACTGTTAATCATGTTAGCTATATAATATTTCCTACCTGAGGCAGTTTTGGGATGTGTTCACTATATTCATTGGTCTCCTTTTTAGCTTAACATGTAGCCAATAAAATGAAAGAGACGGTTCCCTGATTTGGGTTTATAAAATCAATTGTTTTCTTTAATAAACAACTACAAACACTATAACAAAACTGAAAGACAGCAAAAATAATATGAATAGTTCTTAAAAACCAATAATTAAGGCTCAGCACCTCAATGGGCTAAGGCGCTAGCCACGTACACCTCACCTGGCGGGTTCAAATCCAGCATGGGCCCGCCAAACAATGACAGCTGCAACCAAAAAAACATGGCCAGGCGTTGTGGCGGGCGCCTATAGACCCAGCTACTTGGGAGGCAGAGGCAGGAGACTCGCTTGAGCCCAGGAATTGGAGGTTGTTGTGAGCTGTGATGCCACGGCACTCTGTCCAGGATAACACCTTGAGGCTTTGTCTCAAAAAAAAAAAAAAAAAATAACCCAATAATTAAGAAAATAGAAAGTGAAGAACATGAACAAGCAATTAGAAGAAATGTAAGTGGACAAAAACTATTTTAAAATAATATCCCAAGGCCAAGCACAGTGTGACTCATGCTTGTAATCCTAACACTCTGGAAGCCCGAGGCAGGTGGACTGCTTGAGCTCAGGAGTTGAAGAGCAGCCTGAGCAAGAGTGAGACCCCATCTCTACTAAAAAATAGAAAAAATTAGCCAGATGTTGTGGAATGCGTCTGTAGTCCTATCCACTCAGGAGGCTGAAGGAAGAGGATCTCTTAAGCCCAGGAGTGTGAGGTTGCTGTG